>JAMPIV010012891.1:0-84324 GCA_024509875.1 Oreohelix idahoensis
GTACCTATAATAATCAGTGTTTAACCCCTCCTGGCCACCAATATGAGTGGTTTATACTTTGGTTGTGGCGTTCTGGTCCCCATAAGTCCCTGAATGGAAGAGAGTGCCCCCAATTTCTAGGATTTGGCTTCTGTACTGTTTTTTCGGTACTAGGAGCTGGTTTGCAACCTGGTCAGGGGGTGCTTGCCCTTTCTCCTTCGTCCGATAAAGTACGCCATCCTCATAAAAAATGTCCTCGTAGGCTGTCCTTTGTTTCCTTAAGAATGCCATTGGTCAGTTTTCCTAAAGCAAGGTGGCCAAGTAGGGTCCTATGTATTGCGCTTCTATAAGTTCCATAGTTAACAAATTTAGGCCGCAGCAGGGCTCTCCGTTATCCTTGTTGGTTTGCTCCTCTTGTAGCTACTGCTGGAAGAGCAGCCAACAATCGGCGCGTCTTCGTTTCCCAATACACACGTATCCTCCCCCCAAGTATGACTGGTAGAAATGGGATCATCCATAAACAGGCCGCTTGGGATCACGCCTCTAACAAAGTCAGAGTGTATCATCCACCAATGCGTGGGAAGCGCTGTAGGAGGTGCATCACTCTGCTTAGAACATCCACAAAGTTATGGACGTCTACTGCTGTCCTTGGAACCGGTTTGAACCATGTTTTCTGGCAACAATGCAATCCATCAGAATAGCCCGTGTCAAATAAGCAAGAAGTGTGAGAAACCGGTTTTCAAAAATAACAATTCCTCGCGTTGAGGGGTCTATCCCCCCAATTTTTTAAATCACTACCTGTCAATAATTCCCCCCCCCCGCCCCCCCCCTGTTAATCAAGCATCCGGAAGACGTGTCGGCTCGGTGTGCTCGGTCTTTTTAAATGTCCCGCGTGCTCAGGGGTTCCCCCGCTTTGCCACCTGTTGACCTTTATGTGCCACCGCTGCCAATTTATGGGCGTTTTGTTTTGTTTTAGCCCCTGTTCCCCGTTTGGGTTGGGCCCCCCTCTGGGGTCCACCCCCCCCCCCCCCCCCCGTTGTATTTTTTCAGCCCCCCCACCCCCGCCCCCCCCCCCCCCCCCCCTTGGTCAGAACCTAAGAAAGATCCCCCAATTTAAAATAATGTTTTTTTCGACACCCCCCCCCCCCCCCCCCCCCCCGTTGTGGTGCCCCCCCCCTTTTTCAAGCGGGGGTATTTTTCCCCTCAGCCCCCCCCCCCCCTGTTTTTGGGGGGGGGGCTTCTGCTCCCTGCTCAGCTATGAAATCCCCCCCCCTATCAGCAGATCCCCCCTGTTCTTTATTTTGTTTCCTGGGGACCCCCCACAGCCCCCCCCCCTCAAGGCGATAACGTAGGTTAAGAGGCGGGGGGTGTGAAAAGCCCCCCCCCCCCCCCCCCCCCCCCACCCCCCCCCCGAGGTGAATAACTGGTGAAAAGTTTCAGAAATCTCTCTGTTTTTGTTGAATCTCTTCTTGGGGTTCTTTCATTCCCCGGCTGTTTTGCGAAACTAGTTAGTCCTTGAATTTTCCTCGAAGCTTTCATCTGTCAAAACTATCTCTCAGTTGGTGCAATCTCCTTGTCTTATTCTTCATCATTCATTTATCCTCGTTGGCCCCCCTCCTAGTGATAGTTCTGGAACGTATTGGCCCATCTTCTTTTTTTCCCATTTCTTTTCTAATGCCAGGGTTCCCAGCTCTCATCCCATCTGGTTCCCCTTCCAGTCAAATGGGAGTAACTGCGCATTGTCGATAATTTTTTTTTGGTGCACTCTTTCTATTTGATTCTATTCAATCCTTCTTATCTCTCTCTTCTTTTCTCATTTGCTGAACCTCCCCTATCCAAGTCGTTTTGGCTCAATTTCTCTACTTGCCCCATCTTTTATTTCCTTTTTCTTCTTTTTTCTCACTTAAGCTTTTTTCTTTATTATACTCCGTCGATGTCAACTGGCTCTCTCATTTATTCCCCTTTCTTAGACGTCAATATTCTGTTCCTTTAATATAACCAAAACATTAGCTTCTTGTGGTTGAAGGAGATGAGGACTTTAGGAAGGGGATCTAGTTAAGGGTAAAAGGTTGAGAAGAAGAACCATATCCCCAGAAAACAACTCTACTTATCCAAGCTTACCTCATCCTGGAGGCCCCCCTCTAAACAATATCGGGGGGTAACGCTCTAACGGGACAGGTTGGGAAGAGGGGGGAAGGGTGTTGGTAAAGAGAGTGGGCGGGTGTTCCTCTTCCGGGTGGATCCCTTAGGAGGGGAAACGGGGCTCTTAGTGGTGGCGAGCGGGGGAGGTGATATTAGAGGCTGCAAAATACTTCTATGGGCTTAATTCAGGGCCTTAAAGGACACCAAAATCTTGACATGCGTACCCGGTTCCTCCCGTGGTATCAAATCCAATTCCTTTTAAACTCGTACCCTCTCTTGGAATTCCCCTTGCAGAAAACCAAGAATTACTCGTTTTAAGACGCATAAAAACTAACTTGACTCATTTACTACCTTTACTTCTGTCCACCTTTCTCAATCTGAATCTATTAAAAAAAACCTCTTCTTCTCCCTTTCCCCTCACTCCCCCCTCTATAGCGCCACCCTTCCTTTTTCTCAAATAAGGGTAAGAAGGGGTTCTACCTTCCTGTCCCTCATGTGGGTGAAGATATCTATAATCTTACCACTAAGGCCCAAAAATCTTCGAACTTCTCATGTCCCTTCTATCCAATATTCTCTTCTTTCCCCCCATCTACATGCGTTTCTCTCTTTCTTGCAAAACTTTTCTTCTTCTCTCCCCTTCGTGAAGTCATACTGATGAGGCTACCTTTTCCTCTTCTCTGTCCTCTCCCATCTCCAATTGGCTGCATTTTTCTTGTTTCCCTGTCTTCCCAGACAAAACTTTCTTTCCCCTTTCATTTCTCTTCTCTCTTCCTTCTTTCTATTTTTCTTCCCCCCTCTTTCTCATTAATATTTGCAATTTTCCTTATTCTAAGCAATATATTTACTTCTCATTGCTCTGTAAAGTCTGGTGTTTCTGTTCCTTCTTAATTTTCTTTCCACATTCTTTCCATTTCAATCTTTTTCGCTTTTCTTTCTTCTTTCCCCTGTCCGTCCATTCCCTTTATCCCCCCCTTTCCTTTCTTATTTTCCCTTCCCTACTCATAAAACCTACGTATTTTCTTGATACTTTCTTTAATTCCTTATTTTCTTTTCCCCGACAAAAATAGTTTTCTTTTTTTTCCTTATTCTCTATTTCCTTTTTCCTTCCTGTTCCGGTTTTTCCCTCCATTTCTGTTCTTCTTTGTTCTCCATTCCCCTCTCTTCCATTTTAGTTTACTTTCACATTTATTCTTTCCTCTGATCCCAAAGCAATAGGGCAATGTTTCAAGGCCCCTTTTTTTCCTCTCCGCTTCTCTAGCGTTGGTCACTTTTCCCCTTGTTTCAAAATAGACCCCACTAAAGCATGCATCTTCTCCCCCCCCTGAATACTTTCCTATTCATCTTTATTCGCCAACCAACTGTACCAAATCCTTTTTCATGTTTCCATTTCAGCCCTCCCTAAAATCTTTCCCTCTGTCAGTTCCCTTCACCCTTATCTGCTTCTTTTTTTTTTCTCTCTTGTTTCCCTTCTTTGCTTTCGTCGCTTTCGGCTAAAGGTCTTCTTATAGTTCTCTCCTAAAAGGTCCGTACCTTGCTTTATGTCTAAAAGCTGGGGATTCTTCGCTTTTTTCTAGTTTTCTTTTAATTTCTCGATCTAATCTCGCCCATCAAAATTAATTTCTCTATTCCCTTTTTATGCTTCTATCCTCTTTGATTGGTTTCCACTCTCGTCTTTTTCCTTGCTAATCTCTAAGCATTTCCAATGGCCTCTTTTAAGCTAATGCATTAATGTTTTAAAGAATATTGTGAACAAACAAGGGGGCCGGTAGATGTTACCTTCGGAAAAAAAGACCCTTTCCCTATATGCCCATATAGCCTGGAGATGGTAAGGGAGTCATTAACTTTTTGTGTTCTCTACTATGTCTTGCTTTTCATCTTCTCTTTTTTCTTTTTTTCCCTAATCTAAAAGATTTCTTTTAAAATATCTGCGAGCGGCGTTCTTATTCGGTCTTTCGAAAAGCTTCTTTAACATACACAAATTCCTGATTCCTTTTTTTTCTCGGTAAAAAAATTTCGGTCGCTAATAGTCGAGGCTAAAAAAAAATCTACTCTAAGAATCTTATAAGCTCTAATTCCTTGTACCCCGCTCCTTACGTTCGTATCCCTTTTTTCTCTTTTACAGAGACAGGTTCCTCAAAGCCATCAGGCAATACTTCGCCGATGTTTATTCCTACCCTAAATTCAAGCTGGGTCTTCAGGAGCCGCCTAAATGGTTTTTCGTTGGTTTTCAAACAAGTTCGTCTCTGACAAAAGCTTTCGCTTCCTCTCCTTCCAGTCCCTCCTCTCTCGCTTCGTCCCTGAGGAGTTGTCTAAGCTTTGCCCTCTCTGCCATATTATGTCAGTGACTGAGACTAGTGGAGAACGAAAATAGGAAAAAGGATACACTGGTTCCTACCACTTACGAGAAAAAAATTACCAAAAAAATCAAAAGATGATATATTTAACCCTGGGATACCTCCTCCAAAAATAAAAATCTAACTATCGCTGCTATTAATCGGCAATAAAGCACCTAATGCAAAACACGACTACGCCAACTAAATGGTAGTTAAGATTACTTCTGAAAAATAAATTGCTACAGTGGAAACAAAATTAATTATAGAGAAAAATAATCCCTTAATTTTAATCCACTATCAAGTTTACCCCTGAAGACAGTTAGGGTGAGGGAGGCAATTAATCTGGACCAATAGTCCGAAACGCACTCCTTAACTTTAGTTCAAACACCTTCCTGCTTCAGAACCCTTGTGAATGTTATACACTCACAAAACTTTACCAGCGTTTAGTATTACAAAATCATTAATTAACATGTATTCCGACAAAATCAACCTGTAAACCAAATGTATAATGCTTCTTAAGGCTGTGGAAAAAAAACGTATCAGTTTGTGTGGTCAGCACGCCCGTAAACAGATCGTTAGTCTAGGGGATAAATTATTTTTAAAAGATACAAAACTCACAAGACATCACACTCTTACTCTATTACAGAATAAAGGATCTTAAAGACGAGCTGATATTTGTCGTCTCGTCTTCCTATTCAAAGTTCAAAAACCGGAAACGAGCAACCATTTGTCGTATCGCCTTAGGATTTTGGGTTCAATTCCCGGTAACGAGCGACCATTTGTCGTAGATTTTAGATAGGAGAATTAAGACTTGGGTTGGTCCCTTCTGAATAGGTTGAAATGAGTGATAGTCACAGTGTGAGCTGGTGAAAAAAACAATAGAATTTCCACACGTGAGATGATAGAATGTGATATAGAGGCTGTCTTTGAGAATCGGGATAATCTTCTCTCTCTCACCTATCTTCCACGACTGTTTTTAAAGTGTCAGACAGTCTAAACCACAGATATATATTACATAAATCTCTATCTACTCACAGGCACGCACATACACGTGACGACAGTTAAACACACAGACGTGGGAAATCTATAACAATGGATATATATATATATATATATATTTTAGAACGAGCTGACCAACGCACTGATTAGTTCAAGAGAGATTTTTATTATTATCAAAAAAAATCTCTTCTCACAACACCAAAAATTACATCAAGGAAAAACATATACAAATAGTCATAAAATTCAAGGAAAATGCTACAAGGATGATAGCCCCGTTATAATCTTAGCTCTAGGTTTAGCCCACAGCCCCGTTAAGAGAACAGATGATGGCCCAAAGAGTTATAGATACATAGGGTTGAGTCTAAGAGGTTTCTTTCTTTCCCGTAAATGTATGAACAGAGTTGAATAATCTGATTTAGCCTAAGAAAAAAGAAACTCTAGCTTTTGTAACAAATTCTGCAGATTAAAAAAAAGTTAAGACAGCAGAAGGGTGACAATAATACACCGGTAAAATAACACTCAGACCTGTGTACCCTCATTCATTCAGCCATGGCCTTTCTCACACATATATACTCACAACTTTGCTCGCTGCCTCTGGGAACATAATAATTCTAGGACCTTCACACAGACCCGAAAAATGCAGTCAGCGACCAAGAAATCCCCAGTTCCAAAAGACGTACTGAACTCTCTGTCTCAGGGAACGATTCCTTGGGTGTTCTAAGTTTTCGAATGTCTGATTAAGTCACATAAAATATTGTCCAGGCACGAAAGTTAGCCGAGCACAATGTCATTAGCTTTGGATTCTAGGATTTAATGAATGTCAGATCGGTGTCTTCTATCAGGCAGGTACTATATTTGGTCACCACAATACTAGTCACAATCTCTGTCGGAATGTTACTGTGATTCTTGTAATATTCTCGCCGCCAGGCAGCATGTACATCTAAATTTGTGGAGCAATATGAGCTGGCTCAAAAGCCCAATATATATTTCTAGTCTTTAGAAACCGTTAGTGGGATTACTATTACTGTCTCTTTCTGATGGCATATGCACTGTCAGATCCAGTGTTACTTGAAACAAAACAAAAAAACCCACGTGGTTAAAGATAGGAACTGTCTATGCTTCACACAAATATGTCTCTTTACTAAACGCTGGCAAGTTGGGTACCACCGTTTCACTATATAAAAGAAAGAACACCTATCAAATAATTTACATATATGTACTCAATATAACTTACATTTTAAATAGCAAGCCGACCGCTTGACTTATAATTAAAACTTCCCGTAAAGTAAGTTATATAAAATCAATCATCAGGAATTTAGGAATATCTTCGTATTCCGTCAATATTCACTGATGTCGCATCTAGCATTTATAAGCTAGTTATTAAAACAGTTTCGACTGAGTATTTAACAGTTAAATTAAATTCCTTATAGCTACTAGTTTAGTAAGCTAAAGATATAATTTATTATGTATTTCCACTGTAACTCGTCGACTTAGAGAATATAACAAACTATAAATTAAGCACTCTGTTCAAAAGAAACTAGTTAAAATGAAATGCGCGATTTTAACACTTAATCACTTCACAAAATACTAGATAATAATATATTTACCTCAAACACAGCACTACAGGATATCGCACAATTAAGAATTATAGGCTTATATTTATGGAAGTCTAGAAGTTCGACAAATTGTCGCAACAAACTAAGAAACTTCGCTTATACAACTCTACTCTTCGCGAACCACCTGTCTACTGCGAATTATTGAAACAAGAATGAAAATAAAGTTTCAAACTAGGGTTAATATCTATGAAACGGACAAAGAATCCCACTGTTTCGAAACCACGAAACAGCGCCCGTCTCTCCCCTTCTCTAACACCCTACGTCAGCTTCCCTCATGTCGTAACAGCCATCAGTGCGATTACGCACCTGCGTTAATAAACTGACCGGGAAAAGCGCGTGTCAGTTGCAAATCTCAGACAACCGTCTGAAACTGCGACTATAAGGTGTAAATATTCGCTCCTACTTAAGCGTTCAGCCCGGATAACCCGCGCGTGACAGGTGCAAATGTAGACAAAAAGTCTGCTCTATGTCCAGCGAAACGAATTTTTCGCACATTCACGTCTTACCTGCGCGACTGACATCTGATGCAATAAGGTTACTAGTCAGTATGAGAAAGAAAAACGATGATGGGAAAGAAATATATTTTTCGCAACGAGTGATGCGAAAAAATACAGGAAAAACAAGTACGGAAAGATAATAAAATAAAAGGATGCGGGTGAGAGAATAGGAAGAAGATGTAGGCAATTTAATGATCAAAACCCACGTGACAATGGTTTATTATACATCATCGTTATGGTTTATGATACATCATTATAGTTTATGGTACGTCATCATTATGGTTTAAGATACGTCATATTATGGTTTATGATACGTCAACATTATACTATATTACACGAATGCAGTCAGCGACCCATAGCTTGACTGCTTGCGTCAGGGTCAGCGAACCAGAGCTGACCAAAACTCTACTGCACCTGCACGTGGTGGTCCTGGAAACGGGCTGCATCACTACAGTTTGGCTGAGAGAGTAGGGATCGAAGAAGGAAGGCAAACCCGGTCCCAAAAAATGCAGTGCTGAAGTCGGATGTGTCGGCCGAAAGGCGCAGATATCGCAGCTCCGGTGTAAACAGACACAACGCAACCAACGTCCTTTTCAGGACGAACGAGGAAGAAGAAGTATATTACACATCATCATCATGGTTTATGATAAGCCATGTTATGGTTTATGATACATCATCATTATGGTTGATGATACGTCATAATTATGGTTTATGAAATGTCATACTATGGTTTATGATACGTCTTCATTATGGTTTATCATACGTCATCGTTATGGTTTATGATACATCATTATGGTTTATGGTACGTCATCATTATAGTTTATGATACGTCATCTTTATGGTATATTATACATCATCATTATGGTTTATGATACGTCATCATTATGGTTTATGATACGTCAGATTGTGGATTATGATACGTCATCATTATGGTTGTCGTAGATTTTAGATAGGAGAATTAAGACTTGGGTTGGTCCCTTCTGAATAGGTTGAAATGAGTGATAGTCACAGTGTGAGCTGGTGAAAAAAACAATAGAATTTCCACACGTGAGATGATAGAATGTGATATAGAGGCTGTCTTTGAGAATCGGGATAATCTTCTCTCTCTCACCTATCTTCCACGACTGTTTTTAAAGTGTCAGACAGTCTAAACCACAGATATATATTACATAAATCTCTATCTACTCACAGGCACGCACATACACGTGACGACAGTTAAACACACAGACGTGGGAAATCTATAACAATGATATATATATATTTTTTAGAACGAGCTGACCAACGCACTGATTAGTTCAAGAGAGATTTTTATTATTATCAACAAAAAAAAAATCTCTTCTCACAACACCAAAAATTACATCAAGGAAAAACATATACAAATAGTCATAAAATTCAAGGAAAATGCTACAAGGATGATAGCCCCGTTATGATCTTAGCTCTAGGTTTAGCCCACAGCCCCGTTAAGAGAACAGATGATGGCCCAAAGAGTTATAGATACATAGGGTTGAGTCTAAGCGGTTTCTTTTTTTCTTGTAAATGTATGAACAGAGTTGAATAATCTGATTTAGCCTAAGAAAAAAAGAAACTCTAGCTTTTGTAACAAATTCTGCAGATTAAAAAAAAGTTAAGACAGCAGAAGGGTGACAATAATACACCGGTAAAATAACACTCAGACCTGTGTACCCTCATTCATTCAGCCATGGCCTTTCTCACACATATATACTCACAACTTTGCTCGCTGCCTCTGGGAACATAATAATTCTAGGACCTTCACACAGACCCGAAAAATGCAGTCAGCGACCAAGAAATCCCCAGTTCCAAAAGACGTACTGAACTCTCTGTCTCAGGGAACGATTCCTTGGGTGTTCTAAGTTTTCGAATGTCTGATTAAGTCACATAAAATATTGTCCAGGCACGAAAGTTAGCCGAGCACAATGTCATTAGCTTTGGATTCTAGGATTTAATGAATGTCAGATCGGTGTCTTCTATCAGGCAGGTACTATATTTGGTCACCACAATACTAGTCACAATCTCTGTCGGAATGTTACTGTGATTCTTGTAATATTCTCGCCGCCAGGCAGCATGTACATCTAAATTTGTGGAGCAATATGAGCTGGCTCAAAAGCCCAATATATATTTCTAGTCTTTAGAAACCGTTAGTGGGATTGCTATTACTGTCTCTCTCTGATGGCATATGCACTGTCAGATCCAGTGTTACTTGAAACAAAACAAAAAACCCACGTGGTTAAAGATAGGAACTGTCTATGCTTCACACAAATATGTCTCTTTACTAAACGCTGGCAAGTTGGGTACCACCGTTTCACTATATAAAAGAAAGAACACCTATCAAATAATTTACATATATGTACTCAATATAACTTACATTTTAAATAGCAAGCCGACCGCTTGACTTATAATTAAAACTTCCCGTAAAGTAAGTTATATAAAATCAATCATCAGGAATTTAGGAATATCTTCGTATTCCGTCAATATTCACTGATGTCGCATCTAGCATTTATAAGTTAGTTATTAAAACAGTTTCGACTGAGTATTTAACAGTTAAATTAAATTCCTTATAGCTTATAGCTACTAGTTTAGTAAGCTAAAGATATAATTTATTATGTATTTCCACTGTAACTCGTCGACTTAGAGAATATAACAAACTATAAATTAAGCACTCTGTTCAAAAGAAACTAGTTAAAATGAAATGCGCGATTTTAACACTTAATCACTTCACAAAATACTAGATAATAATATATTTACCTCAAACACAGCACTACAGGATATCGCACAATTAAGAATTATACGCTTATATTTATGGAAGTCTAGAAGTTCGACAAATTGTCGCAACAAACTAAGAAACTTCGCTTATACAGCTCTACTCTTCGCGAACCACCTGTCTACTGCGAATTATTGAAACAAGAATGAAAATAAAGTTTCAAACTAGGGTTAATATCTATGAAACGGACAAAGAATCCCACTGTTTCGAAACCACGAAACAGCGCCCGTCTCTCCCCTTCTCTAACACCCTACGTCAGCTTCCCTCATGTCGTAACAGCCATCAGTGCGATTACGCACCTGCGTTAACAAACTGACCGGGAAAAGCGCGTGTCAGTTGCAAATCTCAGACAACCGTCTGAAACTGCGACTATAAGGTGTAAATATTCGCTCCTACTTAAGCGTTCAGCCCGGAAAACCCGCGCGTGACAGGT
The DNA here is from genome assembly GCA_024509875.1 of Oreohelix idahoensis. Classification (NCBI taxonomy): domain Eukaryota; kingdom Metazoa; phylum Mollusca; class Gastropoda; order Stylommatophora; family Oreohelicidae; genus Oreohelix; species Oreohelix idahoensis. The sequence goes on from JAMPIV010012891.1 coordinate 10,779, forward strand.
GCAAATGTAGACAAAAAGTCTGCTCTATGTCCAGCGAAACGAATTTTTCGCACATTCACGTCTTACCTGCGCGACTGACATCTGATGCAATAAGGTTACTAGTCAGTATGAGAAAGAAAAACGATGATGGGAAAGAAATATATTTTTCGCAACGAGTGATGCGAAAAAATACAGGAAAAACAAGTACGGAAAGATAATAAATAAAAAGGATGCGGGTGAGAGAATAGGAAGAAGATGTAGGCAATTTAATGATCAAAACCCACGTGACAGGACGTCCCCCCTTAAGATATGGAAGCACTCCATGTCTACGTTATGGAATTAAATTTCCTATAACCGTAGCTTCGGGGTGTCTGTCTTCTTCCTTCTCATCTTCCCCCTCCATCTCTCTCCAATTCCTACTCAAGTCTACTCCCGAAAGTTTTCTTCCTCTGGAATGTCTCCCATGCGCGCTTGAAAGAGCGTCGCCGCTTCTGACATTTTTCAAAGATTTCCTGTGTGTGCAGTGGAGTTTCCCTGCCACTATCGTAATCTTCGTCAGTTTTGGCGATCGTCAGGAGATGGTCGGAGGTCGGCACTGGTCTTTCCAAGTATCTCTTTAAGAGATTTAAATGGAAAACCTTCTCCATTCCTTGAATAGATATCTGGTAGTTAGCCTTAGAAATCTTTTTCAGGACGGTAAACGGCCCTTGCCATCCGATCTTCAGTTGGTTGTTCTCGGTAGGGAGTAACACCAAAACTTTCTCTCCTGCTTCCAGTTCTCTCTCTTTCGCGACTTTCCTGTATCGGTTAGCGTGCTTTGTGCGAGCTCGCTTAAAGTTAGTCGTTGCTAGGTCCCACCCTAGTTTCAACCTTTCCTTTAAAACCGACACATATTTACTGGCTGAGACAACTGTCTCATCAGCCTTCTCGTCTGTCAGAGACTGAAGTAAGGCTTCAAGCGGGCCCTTAATGGGTCTGCCGAATAAGAGTGTAGCTGGCGGAAATCCTGTGGAAGTATGAGGAGATTCTCTGTAGCCAAATAATGCTGCAGGAATACAAAGATCCCAATCTTCAGGTTTCACTTGTGCCAGTTTATTTAGCATCATGTTGAGGTTTCCATTAACACGTTCCACGAGCCCATTTCCGGCCGGAATATATGGCTTAGTGTGGATGTGTTGGGTCCTCAAGATCTTAACGATCTCATCCATCAACAGGTTTCGGTATGGAGATCCGTTATCCGTCAACACTTGCTGAGGGAATCCCAACCGAGTGAAAATCTGCACGAGGGCTTCTGCGACATGCTTGGCATCTGCGCATGTTAGCGGGATAGCTTCTGCCCATAAAGTGCATGTATCGACTAAGGTCAGGATAAACCTGTTCCTTCTTTTAGTCCTTTCGAAAGGCCCTAAAATGTCGATCACAACCCGTTCGAATGGTGTTCCCACTATTGGCATTTCACCCATGTGGACTGGGGGTGTCCGTTGCTTGGGTGGTACACGTTGGCACTGGGCACAGGATTTGACGTACCTGATAATATCAGTGTTTACTCCTGGCCACCAATAATGAGTGGTTATACGTTGGTTTGTGGCGTTCTGTCCCATATGTCCGCTGAAGGGAAGAGAGTGCCCCATTTCTAGGATTTGGCTTCTGTACTGTTTCGGTACTAGGAGCTGGTTGTAACCTTGGTCAGGCTTGCCCGTTCTCCGATAAAGTACGCCATCCTCAGAAAAAATGTCCCCGTGCTGTCTGGGTTCCTTAGCCATGGGCAGTTTCCTAAAGCAAGGTGCCAAAGTAGGGTCCTTGTATTGCGCTTCTTTAAGTTCCATAGGTAACAAATTAGGCGCAGGCTCCCGTTCCTTGTTGGTTTGCCCTCTTGTAGTTACTGCTGCCACAATCGGCTCTTCCGGTTTCCCAATACACACGTATCTCCCGCCAAGTATGACTGGGTAGATGGGATCATCCATAACAGCCGCTTTGATCACGCCTCTGACAAAGTCAGAGTGTATCTCCACCAATGCGATGGGAAGCGCTGTAGGTGCATCACTCTTACGAACTCCACAAAGTTGGACGGTCTCTGCTGTCTCTTGACCGGGTTTGACCAGGTTTCTGGCAACAATGCAATCATAAGAAAGCCCCGTGTCAAATAAGCAAGAAGTGTGAGAACCGTTCAAAATAACAATACCTCGCGTTGAGGGTCTATCCCCAACAGGTTGAGAATCACTGTCAATAATTCCGCCTTGCGAGACTGTTAATAAGCATCCGATGCGTGTCGGCTCGGTGTGCTCGGTCTGATCATATGTCCCGTGCTCAGGGGTTCTCCCTTTGCCACCTTGACCTTTCTGGCCACGCTGCCATGTAGGGCGGTCGGGTTGATCAGACTGTTTGGGGTGGTTGGGGTACTTGTTCTTGTAGAACTTGGATTTTTCAGGAGGGGGGTTTTGAGGTCCAGTTTCTCTGTGGTTATTTTGGTTAGAAGCCTGAGAAGATTGCTCTAGGTTGTGTTTTCGAAAATGCTCCTCTGTCGGTTTCCGCTTTGTGGCCGGTAGTTCAGCCAGCGCATTATGGTAACGCTCAGACTTCTCTAAGATGTCTTCAAGTTTTTCTGCTCCCTGCTCAGCTAGAAATCTCCGGGTATCAGCAGACAATGTGTTCTTTATTTGTTCTGTTAAAACAAATTCCTCAAGACCTTCGTAGGTAGAGGGGAGCTGTGAAAGCTCAAGGCACTTTGTTAGATATCCCTTTAGACGAGATGAGAACTGGTGAAAAGTTTCAGAATTCTCTTTCCGGCTGTTGCGAAACAGTTGCAAAAATTTTCGAGCGTTCATTTCAAAGCGCTCCAGTAGCGCTTTCTTCAACAGATCATAGTTGTCTTGTTGGCTGCTTTCCAGTTTGGCGTAAACATCATACGCAGAACTTTTCAAAGCCTGGGAAAGCTTCATGTTCCAACGCGACCTTTCTAAACCGTACAGAGTTGCAATTTTCTCAAATTTTTCTAGCCAAGTGTCAATCTTCTCATTAGGACAAGGGAAAGACTCAAGAGTGAAAGACATAGCGTTGAGTTGAAGAGATTGAGTGTTAGAAGGATCAGTTAAGGAAGAATGAGGAGAAGACTCTCCATTGCTGGAGGTAGAGGCGGCACCACGACTTTGGAATTCCAGAGTTTTAAGAGCTAACTCATGCTGTCTCTCTTCTCTCTCCTTCTCATGCTGTCTCTCCTTCTCTCTTTCCTCATGCTGTCTCTCCTCTCGTTCGTTCGCCCTGCGAATTTCCATTTCTTCCTCAATCTTCTTCTGTTCTCTAGCTTCGGCTGCTTTCCTCTCCGCATCATATCTCTCAAGTTCGTCTCTGACAAAAGCTTTCGCTTCCTCTCCTTCCAGTCCCTCCTCTCTCGCTTCGTCCCTGAGGAGTTGTCTAAGCTTTGCCCTCTCTGCCATATTATGTCAGTGACTGAGACTAGTGGAGAACGAAAATAGGAAAAAGGATACACTGGTTCCTACCACTTACGAGAAAAAAAATTACCAAAAAATCAAAAGATGATATATTTAACCCTGGGATACCTCCTCCAAAAATAAAAATCTAACTATCGCTGCTATTAATCGGCAATAAAGCACCTAATGCAAAACACGACTACGCCAACTAAATGGTAGTTAAGATTACTTCTGAAAAATAAATTGCTACAGTGGAAACAAAATAATTATAGAGAAAAATAATCCCTTAATTTTAATCCACTATCAAGTTTACCCCTGAAGACAGTTAGGGTGAGGGAGGCAATTAATCTGGACCAATAGTCCGAAACGCACTCCTTAACTTTAGTTCAAACACCTTCCTGCTTCAGAACCCTTGTGAATGTTATACACTCACAAAACTTTACCAGCGTTTAGTATTACAAAATCATTAATTAACATGTATTCCGACAAAATCAACCTGTAAACCAAATGTATAATGCTTCTTAATGCTGTGGAAAAAAAACGTATCAGTTTGTGTGGTCAGCACGCCCGTAAACAGATCGTTAGTCTAGGGGATAAATTATTTTTAAAAGATACAAAACTCACAAGACATCACACTCTTACTCTATTACAGAATAAAGAATCTTAAAGACGAGCTGATATTTGTCGTCTCGTCTTCCTATTCAAAGTTCAAAAACCGGAAACGAGCAACCATTTGTCGTATCGCCTTAGGATTTTGGGTTCAATTCCCGGTAACGAGCGACCATTTGTCGTAGATTTTAGATAGGAGAATTAAGACTTGGGTTGGTCCCTTCTGAATAGGTTGAAATGAGTGATAGTCACAGTGTGAGCTGGTGAAAAAAACAATAGAATTTCCACACGTGAGATGATAGAATGTGATATAGAGGCTGTCTTTGAGAATCGGGATAATCTTCTCTCTCTCACCTATCTTCCACGACTGTTTTTAAAGTGTCAGACAGTCTAAACCACAGATATATATTACATAAATCTCTATCTACTCACAGGCACGCACATACACGTGACGACAGTTAAACACACAGACGTGGGAAATCTATAACAATGGATATATATATATATTTTTTAGAACGAGCTGACCAACGCACTGATTAGTTCAAGAGAGATTTTTATTATTATCAACAAAAAAAAATCTCTTCTCACAACACCAAAAATTACATCAAGGAAAAACATATACAAATAGTCATAAAATTCAAGGAAAATGCTACAAGGATGATAGCCCCGTTATGATCTTAGCTCTAGGTTTAGCCCACAGCCCCGTTAAGAGAACAGATGATGGCCCAAAGAGTTATAGATACATAGGGTTGAGTCTAAGAGGTTTCTTTCTTTCCCGTAAATGTATGAACAGAGTTGAATAATCTGATTTAGCCTAAGAAAAAAGAAACTCTAGCTTTTGTAACAAATTCTGCAGATTAAAAAAAGTTAAGACAGCAGAAGGGTGACAATAATACACCGGTAAAATAACACTCAGACCTGTGTACCCTCATTCATTCAGCCATGGCCTTTCTCACACATATATACTCACAACTTTGCTCGCTGCCTCTGGGAACATAATAATTCTAGGACCTTCACACAGACCCGAAAAATGCAGTCAGCGACCAAGAAATCCCCAGTTCCAAAAGACGTACTGAACTCTCTGTCTCAGGGAACGATTCCTTGGGTGTTCTAAGTTTTCGAATGTCTGATTAAGTCACATAAAATATTGTCCAGGCACGAAAGTTAGCCGAGCACAATGTCATTAGCTTTGGATTCTAGGATTTAATGAATGTCAGATCGGTGTCTTCTATCAGGCAGGTACTATATTTGGTCACCACAATACTAGTCACAATCTCTGTCGGAATGTTACTGTGATTCTTGTAATATTCTCGCCGCCAGGCAGCATGTACATCTAAATTTGTGGAGCAATATGAGCTGGCTCAAAAGCCCAATATATATTTCTAGTCTTCAGAAACCGTTACTGGGATTGTTATTACTGTCTCTCTCTCTGATGGCATATGCACTGTCAGATCCAGTGTTACTTGAAACAAAACAAAAAACCCACGTGGTTAAAGATAGGAACTGTCTATGCTTCACACAAATATGTCTCTTTACTAAACGCTGGCAAGTTGGGTACCACCGTTTCACTATATAAAAGAAAGAACACCTATCAAATAATTTACATATATGTACTCAATATAACTTACATTTTAAATAGCAAGCCGACCGCTTGACTTATAATTAAAACTTCCCGTAAAGTAAGTTATATAAAATCAATCATCAGGAATTTAGGAATATCTTCGTATTCCGTCAATATTCACTGATGTCGCATCTAGCATTTATAAGCTAGTTATTAAAACAGTTTCGACTGAGTATTTAACAGTTAAATTAAATTCCTTATAGCTACTAGTTTAGTAAGCTAAAGATATAATTTATTATGTATTTCCACTGTAACTCGTCGACTTAGAGAATATAACAAACTATAAATTAAGCACTCTGTTCAAAAGAAACTAGTTAAAATGAAATGCGCGATTTTAACACTTAATCACTTCACAAAATACTAGATAATAATATATTTACCTCAAACACAGCACTACAGGATATCGCACAATTAAGAATTATACGCTTATATTTATGGAAGTCTAGAAGTTCGACAAATTGTCGCAACAAACTAAGAAACTTCGCTTATACAGCTCTACTCTTCGCGAACCACCTGTCTACTGCGAATTATTGAAACAAGAATGAAAATAAAGTTTCAAACTAGGGTTAATATCTATGAAACGGACAAAGAATCCCACTGTTTCGAAACCACGAAACAGCGCCCGTCTCTCCCCTTCTCTAACACCCTACGTCAGCTTCCCTCATGTCGTAACAGCCATCAGTGCGATTACGCACCTGCGTTAACAAACTGACCGGGAAAAGCGCGTGTCAGTTGCAAATCTCAGACAACCGTCTGAAACTGCGACTAAAGGTGTAAATATTCGCTCCTACTTAAGCGTTCAGCCCGGCCCAAAACCCGCGCGTGACAGGTGCAAATGTAGACAAAAAGTCTGCTCTATGTCCAGCGAAACGAATTTTTCGCACATTCACGTCTTACCTGCGCGACTGACATCTGATGCAATAAGGTTACTAGTCAGTATGAGAAAGAAAAACGATGATGGGAAAGAAATATATTTTTCGCAACGAGTGATGCGAAAAAATACAGGAAAAACAAGTACGGAAAGATAATAAAATAAAAGGATGCGGGTGAGAGAATAGGAAGAAGATGTAGGCAATTTAATGATCAAAACCCACGTGACAATATCGCAGCTCCGGTGTAAACAGACACAACGCAACCAACGTCCTTTTCAGGACGAACGAGGAAGAAGAAGTATATTACACATCATCATCATGGTTTATGATAAGCCATGTTATGGTTTATGATACATCATCATTATGGTTGATGATACGTCATAATTATGGTTTATGAAATCTCATACTATGGTTTATGATACGTGATCATTATGGTATATTATACATCATCATTATGGTTTATGATATGTCATCATTATGGTTTATGATACGTCATTGTAACCTCTCCTTTTCACTGTAGATGTCTTTACTTGTAGTGGTGAATAAGGAGGGGCTACCAACACACCTTTACGCGAATGTTCAATGTCAAAGTTGATATAACTTCTTCAAATTCAACACTCCAACAAGAGGCACGCCAAACAGGCCAATACGTTAATACTCAAGTCGTTGGAGGAACAGTTCATACAATTTATTGACGTGACGCGGTTGACAATACGGAACAGTTACTCCTGACGAATGACGATCAACACGTAACAGGACGGTACAACATGGCGTAATATTCATTCTTGAAAATATATATATGGATAGATCCGCAATAGGATTCCATCATCAATTTTGGACTGATCATATTGAATTAATATAAAGTACATATTAACGATGAGGCAGTTAGATTAAAAGGGTGACATTCGATTGTCCTTTTTGACCTTGAAAATGACTGTGAGATCCCCATTATGTCTTCTTGCATCTGAGGTCTCTCGCATAAATACGTTCCTGACTTTCCTGGCCTCATGATCAATCAGATTATAATAATTTAACATATGTCCATGGACGACATCCTTGACGTATAGGCTGATAATAATATTATATTTGAATCACCTCTGTTACAAGCCGAAACTCTCAAGACGGCTGCTATAAATATGCCATAGCGCAGATTCCATTCATAATATAAACAATGTTCATACTTTGAACACCTTCGAATCTTCCTATGTATAGACGTTGTGACTACGATCCTTTCTGATACTAATATCGTATGGGTACCAGCTGGAGGTCAATGAAAAAAGAAAGACGAAATAATTCGCACAACATTTATCGATTAATAAATCTATTACCTGGCTTGGATGACCTAAGGGCTATGACTTGAATTGCAGTGAGCCAGTCATCAAGCAAGTATAATAAGTCCGAATCAAGGACTAAAAACATCAGACTCACAGTCTAGAAAAGAAACTCTGCCTTGTGCCATAAGCGAGTTACGTCATCTGCCTCTCTGGCAACAAAACGCGCTAATTTACAAATATCAAAAATGTGCGTTTTCGTGCGCAATAAACTATAATACTCACCTCAGAGTTGGTGTGTACATATAATTAACAGATGCAAGACCTGGGCCTGCATTTATATGTTAATGCCTGTTGAGGACATTAAATGTACGCAACAGTCATATTATGGTTTATGATACGTCATATTATGGTTTATGATACACCGTCATTATGGTGTATAAAACGTCAGCATTATGGTTTATGATACGTCATCATTATGGTTTATTATACATCATCATTATGGTTTATGATACATAATCATTATGCTTTATGATACATCATCATTATGGTTTATGATACGTCATAATATGGTTTATGATACGTCATATTATGGTTTATGATACATCATATTATGGTTTGTGATAGTCATATTATGGTTTGTGATACGTCATATTATTGTTTATGATACGTCATCATTATGTTTTATGATACGTCATCATTATGGTTTACGATACGTCATCTTTATGAGTTGTGTGTCATATATATATATATATATATATATATATATATATATATATATATATATATATATATATATATATGTGTGTGTGTGTGTGTGTGTGTGTGTGTGTGTGTGTGTGTGTGTGTGTGTGTGTGTGTGTGTGTGTGTGTGTGTGTGTGTGTGTGTGTAAATAGTGCAGCAGTGACTGTTCACTTTTGCCCTTCCCCCTCCCCTAATCTAAAGTTTATATTTTTTGCTACCCGAAAGCCATGAAATCCACCGACTGTAGACTCACCTTTAAAGTCACGCCTATTTTTCTGTTGACATGTGCTGCCAATGTTTACCTTCGTTCGGACAGGCAAAATAACAGTTAACAAGAGCCCTGATTCGCTATCGCAATTATCACGCGAGCTGTTTAGCAATTAAGAATGGTTGAACAGACCGGAGTGCGCGGCTGATGTAATCGTTCTCTGATCAGGGAAAACGCGAGCAGAAGGCCAGCCGCAAACAGTTCGTTTGTTTGAAGAATCAATGGCGATAAGACTAAAGACGTACCTTGGACCGTTACATTATTCAGGGGGACTTAACTTACGTAGTTGATATTCGGCAGGGGGAGATAATCAAAGACAAGCCAGATGTTGTCGGTCGGCATAGGTGAGCAGAAAATCTTTAATTCGGGACTCGAACCGTAGATTTGCCCTGATGTGCGAATTTTAGCACTAAGGAGTGAAAGTACAGCATTTATTGATATATACCTCGTCTCCCCAAAGTCATTATCTATTCGCTTCAGGATTTTTGAGATATCTAGCTCGTTATATTAAAGCCATTGTAAAAGTGGAGTTTATATTTCGTGGAGATCGGTTCATATTCCTAATTTGCGGTAAAATATATATTAGCATTCAAGTGATTCTGTGTGTTAAATTCATCATTTATAATTCACTAGGATTTTTCTAAGTGCTAATACTAGCGTAATTAAATAACGCATAGCTAAATTTTTCCAGTGCAATGTAGATTTAAATTACTCGCTATCACCCAGAAAGAGATGTTTAATTGACTGATAGATACCCTAGGTAACTGACTGTTGACAGAATATAAACCCCTAACCCATTATGTGTAACTGTGTAAGTGACTAGTGTAATATCATGTGGCGAAAACAATAGCTAGTAATGACAAGCGATATTTGTATAGTAGTCATAATAAAATTATCACTGATATTGTGCGCTGAGACTTTACAGAGGCGGGAAGGGAAACAAAAGGCACATACCTTAAAAATCCAAACCCTTAACCGGTGAGCGTAGCGTGATAAGATAGGCTAAGACCTGTGTGCTTTTAATTTAATTAAATGACGGGAGGGATAAGAGATCTTAACTTTGCGCGTGAATAGGATAGGTTATTGATATTGTGATTATATGTTTTGTTTCTCCCTAAATTTAGCACGGATCGCAAACCAGCTACCAGCGGTCGAGTAACACCAGTAAACAATTATTATTATTCGGGTCAGTGATGTTGCTCGGTCCTATTGTTGTCATACAGAGAGAGAGTCTAAGCATGTGAACAATAATAGCTAATTTTAATTGGACAAACCAATACCCAGATTTTTGTAATCTATTTTTATCAGCCCGCAGTGGCCAAAGATCTAACCATAACATATTTTTTCTTACTACTGACAATTGTGGTTCCCAGTGGATTTATCCCGGAGAATACATTGTTTCGGGATCGGCATCAACACCAGAGAGAAAAGCTGATAGGAGATACTTTCTACATCGTCCATTTCTTACTAACAGTTTACCAACCATATGTTGCCTTAACTAGTGGAAGTACTGTGTATTGTCTACTGTGACCACTAGATCGCGGATTATATTTTTGCTACATGAAATACCTGATGTGACAGTATCATTTTCAATAAGCATTACCAAAGTAAGCGTTCCCCCTTTGGGAAATTAACAATTCGTGGAGAAACTGGGGCTTATTTTCGGAGAAGCACCACCCTGGATTATGATAGATCTGTCAACTGATGTGTATGTTCAATAAGTTGGTGAGCAACTAATAGGTAAGCGAGATTGAAATGTGGCCACAGATTTTGACAGAGTGAGAGAAAGCGGAGTGAATATTTCTTCTTTTGTATAATCATTGAACTCACTTCTAATTTTGTTTGCTAATACTGTTATTTTTACAGGATAGCTTAACTAGGAACTTTGTTCTTTACTGTATTGTCTATTACTATACCCTAGCCTGAATATTTGACCTTTTGGGGTTCTTAACTTCTGGCGGGATCTTGTCTCAACAGAGGGGAGGGCACTTATTGAAGGTATTTTTTTCTAAACTTTGTACCCTATGATTTTATTGATTTATTGATGTTGGATGTTGTAAACAATTTATATGATAATAAACTTAACAAAAACTTAATTACTTGTGTTGGTTAGCTCAGCCCAAACCCAAATTCCATAGTTTTCACGTTTGTGCGTCTTGTTGTCACATGCCGGTGTGTGTGTGTGTGTGTGTGTGTGTGTGTGTGTGTGTGTGTGTGTGTGTGTGTGTGTGTGTGTGTGTGTGTGTGTGCGTGCGCGCGCGTGCGTAGTTAAAAGTATATGTTTTTGTGTACTGAGAATAGTGCTGTCTGTGAATAAATTACAGTCGTAAAGATAGGCTGGAGTATCTTCTCAATCCAGTGACAGATTCTACCCTTAAACTATTCACTCGCGAACTCTATTTCTCATACTTAATTCTCACTGAGTCACCACTTTTCCCAGTCTGTCCAGAAGGACCAAATCTATATCTACTACCTATCAAATTTACGACATTGTGACAGTTCCTCATTTGGTTGATGACACTTCATCATTATGGATTATGACAGTTTAAACCTGTCTTTTAATGACAGACTGATGGTGTCTAAAACATCAACACAATAGTGGACCTTAAAATTGTGGACACCATCATTTATAACTTGATCCGTGTATTATCAAAGCTTTGTTTGTCTGCGATGTTTCGATTTTTATACCTTTTGCAAAAAAAAAAAAAAAAAACAACAACAACAACAACGAACAGAAAAAAACCAACTCTTGAAGGGTGCACGTTTCTAAGAATTATTGTAAGAAGAGGTTAGTCCAGAGAATCCACCCAGCAGCAATCCCGTCGAGTTATCGCCCACTTAACAAATCTTTGCCTACGAACGTTGCAGGTTTAACTAGTGCCCTGGATTTCTATAGAAGAATCTAGGGTAAATTAATATGAAACAAATATAAAGGTATGTCATCAGGCACTCGCAGGAACACTAAGAACAATTATAGAAGAATCAGTGGAAAGGCAATCGCCACTTATTATCACCTTCGTCGATTTTCAAAAAGCCTTTGATAGTCTACACCGCCCATCATTGTGGAAGATACTTACAATCTATGGTTTTCCAACAAAATATGTGAATATAATCAAAGCGCTATATGACAATGCAAGATGTTGTGTTAGAACAAATAAAGGGAATACAGAATGGTTTACAGTAGAAACAGGGGTGAAACAAGGGCTGTATTATGTCACCACTACTTTTTGGAATAGCTATTGATTGGGTTATGAGAAACTATACCCACAATGAACAATTGGGTATAAAATGGACAAATGGAAAATTCCTGGGGGACCTGGATTTCGCAGATGATGTAGCATTCTTAAGTTCAACACCAAGACAATCCCAAGAAGCAATAAATAATTTGTGTCATCTCTCGGTTAAAATTGGTCTCCAAATAAATGCCTCTAAAACTAAAGCTATGAACTTTTCTAACGAGACCTTTGATATCATCTTGAACGGGGAAAAAAACTACAGAAAGTTGAAAGTTTCAATTATTTAGGCAGTAAAATGACTCAGGATGGTGACACAACAAGAGAAATCCATACTAGAATTGCTTTGGCAGCTAGCGCCTTCAATAGATTATCTAACATTTGGAAATTACGATCATTGAATATACATACCAAGCTTCGTCTGTTTAATTCAAATGTTATCTCAGTGTTAACATACGGCTGTGAGAGTTGGAAAATAACAAAATCATTGGAGAACAAGCTGAATACATTCGAGAACAAATGTCTTAGAAAACTCATGAACATCAGTTGGAAAGAATTCAAGACTAATCGACAAATAAGAGAAGACTCTAGGCAGAAATATGTCTCCGACTATATAAGGAAAAGACGATGGTCATATATCGGTCATGTCCTACGAATGCAAAACAACAGAATACCACTACAGGCGCTCACTTGGGTTCCTGAGGGTAAAGGCCTCGGGTTTCCCTCCTTATGAGAAGAATCTAGGGCACTAGTTTAACCAATCCAGTAGCACAAACCTGGCAGATGGTTGAGCATGGGGAAACTATTAACACATCGGTTCATTGAACTCAGAGGACACCCCATTTTTATTGCGTCCTTTTACGATGATGGTTCCTGCTATTCCATATTCTTTCGGTGGAAGGTGAATGGCCGATTGGTGAATGGTGGCCCTTTTAAAAAAAATAAAAAAAAAAAGCGATACACAGTGACTAGTATATTCTTGAAATATAGCGGATGTAGGTTAGCAGTCATATTAAAGCGTGCACTTTTAATTATTATTCTGCGAAAGGTAATAACTAGGTCGGCAGTAAACCGCCACAATTTGATTGGGTGTGTTGGTGGTATCCGGTGAGTAGAATACATAAATTTCATCGTATAATGCCCAACTTCCTTCTCATTTGAAAAAGAAAGAAAAAATGGGAGAAGGGAAGAGAGGACTTTTTATGTATTATTATGATTATTATTATTATTTTTTACAAGGCAGACGTCAGAAGATGGTTATATTTACGGCCTAATTGTCATACAAAAATAACCAGCATTGTGATTCGAAGTCTTAAAACAGGCTTTAGTACAGTGGTTTCCAAACGGTACGGCGCGCCACACTGTTGCGGCACGAGGGGATGACAGATGAGGCGGAGAGATTCAAAGACAACCAAGGATTTAGAGACATTTTTCAAAAAAAAATCATTCTTAAAATGAGCAATTAATTGTGCGGCCTCATATTACAATACTGGCAGAAAAGATTGATCAGTACTTCCCATAGTCGTCTACAGAAAACTTAGACTGGGTTAGAGATCCTATTCCAACTGTTAAAATCTGACATTAGATGAGGCGGAATTGGTCTGCATTTGGGTGATCACACCTTGACATTGAAACACGGGATTATGCCACTGGACTCTTTTTGGATATATAACCAGAAACAGTAGCTGCGCATCTCTTCAAGAGCATTATCCACTTGCCTACAGTTCTCCACGACATGTTGTCGTGAACAGGGACTTTCAGCTCTGACACATATCAAAGACCAGAAAAGAGAAAGGCTTCTTTGTGCTGATGAGGAGATAAGAGTGTTTCTCTCAAATAAGACCTAATATAAATGAGATTGCCTGACAAAATCAAGCGCACACCTCTCACTGAATTTGTATATTTTGTGAATGAATCATGTTTTTATGTAGCTATATTGTTTTATGGATGTCTCATGATCATTTTATAAAGTAGTTGTGTTCTATGTTATAAATAAAGCACTGCTAGCAGTTGATTTTATTTTTTTTTTGAAAGTACTTCTTTTCAATATAAAATTGCGGTATGGCGCAAGCAAAATTTCATTACACAGCCCAGTGGTAAAAGTTTGGGAACCGCTGGTTTAGCATATCAAGATCTTCCGCTTTCTTCAATGAGGCTGCATTTTATCAAATACATTTTTTTAAAAATAGTAGCAACCTTTCAATTTTTCAACTATAAACATTAACATTACTCTAGTCCCTTAGCAGATGCTACCTTAGGGGAGTGAAGTGTTAGAGGCTTCACTGTACTAGGTCCAGCATCGAGAGATGGGGTGACCAGTTCCCTTCTGTGCTGCCTTTTCCTTACCTAACTGAAGAGCAGAGTCAGGTGCCCATTTACAGCTGGGTAGACTGGAACGTGATGATATCGTGAATCGAACCCGGCACCCTAGCCGCGAGAGATCAGCGCTCTAACCACTCTACCAATCGGACGCTCATCTAAACGTTACAGTGGGTTAAAATAAAACAAAAATAAGAAAAACTCAAGTTTTATGAATCCACTATGATTATATAGTTACCAAAAGCCACTAAAACATCTTTAATTTGATTGTTGCTCCCGATGTTACGAATGACAACAAAGCTGTAACAATTTTCACAATTACTGCGTACGTCAAACACCAAGTTCTATAATCCTGTTCTCAATTTGGTGTAAAACGTCACAAATTCGTGTGGGCCTTTCACAATTGTAATCTCGTAAAAATTATAGGATTTTTTTTCGGCTTTAATTTTTGTATTGCGGGACCGGAATAGGTTACTAGAGGTTCATTCACATTTTAAAAACTGAAAATGTATCACAATAACGGGTCATGTGCAAAATTTCAGCTCTATTTGTCGTCTGAAATCAAGTGAACCAAGGGCTCAAAGATTTGACACATCTAAACAACGCTAATTTCAGATTAAATAAAAAAGTTAAACAAAAAGACACCCACACATGAACGTGTAAACTGGCGACAATATTTGAACACTAACAATAGGAAGCATGTGAACTGGCGTCAATATTTGAACACTAACAACAGGAAGCGTGTGAACTGGCGTCAATATTTGAACACTAAGAACAGGAAGCATGTGAACTGGCGTTAATATTTGAACACTAACAACAGGAAGCGTGTGAACTGGCGTCAGTATTTGAACAATAACAACAAGAAGCGTGTGAACTGGCGTTAATATTTGAACACTAACAACAGGAAGCGTGTGATCAACTCGCTAAATTAAATTATAAACATTACAACATGGCACAACAGATAAACAAGTTCGCAATAGGTAAACATACAACTATCCCATCTCCCCCTTTCAGCTGGTCAATTTTGACCTGGTGGTTCGCAGTTTCT
This sequence comes from Oreohelix idahoensis, assembly GCA_024509875.1. Lineage (NCBI taxonomy): Eukaryota > Metazoa > Mollusca > Gastropoda > Stylommatophora > Oreohelicidae > Oreohelix > Oreohelix idahoensis. The sequence continues at coordinate 26,172 of JAMPIV010012891.1, forward strand.
TCTTACTCTCCCTGCTCACCGTCCGATCAGCAGACATCAAACAATGAAGCAACCACCAGCGCTTGCTGTGGGGGTTTATGAAAATACTCTTTTCATATGCTGAGGTTTCCAACCTCGTATGAATTTGTACAAACATTAGCAATTACAAACATGTCAAATTCAGATTGTAAAATATTGGTTACAACTTACCCCAATAGTTGGGGCATACAATCTCCGGGCACACTTTTAGAATAAACATGGCAATTTGCTTAGATGCCTCGAACACTTGGTCTGGAGTAATTTTAGAATCCATCTTATGACGGGTGCTCCGATACCTAGGTCTCCAGTCTTTGTATTTATGAAGTCGCGTTTTCTCCTTGAATCTCCAAGATGCCCAAATACTTTATCAGTCTTGTAACTTAGAATCCTGTCTTATTCTCTCTGGCTCTTGGAGTTGCTACTTTGACGTTGTAATGCGGTGTGTTTTAGCCTCCGAATTTCATTCATCATCATTCATAACCCTCCGCTCCCAAAGGAGCATAGGCCTTCAACAGACATATGTCAAGTCCTCCTGTCACGTGGCATCATCTCAAATTCTTTCCACGTTCCCCTTATCATGTTCACCTCTGTTTCCAGCTCTCTTCTCCATGTGCTTCTTGGTCTACCTCTGCTTCTCTTGCCCTGGGGTTCCAGAACAAGGACTGCCTTGCAATGCTATCAACAGGTTTCCTCAGTGTGTGTCCTATCCATCGCCATCGTCTTCTTCTCATCTCTTGTTCCACTGGCACTTGTCTAGTTCTTGTCATCAGTTCCACGTTGGTAACCTTGTCATACCATTTTAATCCCTCTATTCTACGCAAGCACCCATTTATGAAAGTCTGTAGCTTTTTGGTAGTTGTCTTTGTTGTTCTCCATGTCTCAGAGCCATACAATAGGGCTGACTTCACATTTGAGTTGAAGATTCTTATTTTCGTGTTGGATCCGATTTCTCTTGATCTCCATATATTTCCCAATGCAATGAAAGCTCCTCTTGCTTTTTGTGTTCTTATTTTGATATCACTGTCTGACCCTCCAACTTTGTCTATATTGCTGCTAAGATATGTGTACGATTCTACATCTTGTATTGGTGCTTCTTCAAGTTCAACCCTGTCCTCATTACCTGCATTTATTCTCATTATCTTTGTTTTTTCCCTGTGTATTTTTAGACCCAATTGCTGTGACCTCTCATCGAGTGTTTTCAATTTGTCCTGCATCTGATTACGGTTATGGGACAGAAGAGCTAAGTCATCAGCAAAATCCAGATCATCCAACTGCTTAGTCAGAGTCCACTGGATTCCATTTCTGTTGTGTGTTGTCGATGTTCTCGTAACCCAGTCTATTGCTAGTAAGAAAAGAAATGGAGACAAGAGGCATCTCTGTCGCACTCCTATTCTTATCCTAAACGGTTCTGTAAGCTGTCCTTCATGAAGAACTCTGCATGTCATGTCTTCATATGTTTTCTTTATTAAATTAATGATCTTCAGGGGAACTCCATAATGCCTCATCAATTTCCAAAGTGATTCTCTGTCTACACTGTCAAATGCCTTTACGTAGTCCACAAATCCGATGTAAAGTGGTGAATTCCATTCCAGACTTTGTTCAACTATTATTCTCAAAGTGGCTATCTGGTCTGTACAGGATCTGTTTTGTCGAAAACCTGCTTGTTCATCTCTCAGTTTCTTGTCTATGGACTCTTTTAATCTTTCAAGGATAATCCTGTTTAATACTTTTCCTGGCATTGATAGTAACATTATTCCTCTATAATTTGTGCACTCTTGTAAATTTCCCTTCTTAGGCAACTTAACCAGATATCCTTCCTTCCATTCTGCCGGTATCTCTTCCTTTTCCCAGACTTTACCAAGTAATTTATATAACATCTCTGTAGCCGTGTCGATATCTGCTTTGGTGGCCTCTGCTGGAATGCCATCAGGTCCAGACGCTTTTCCATCTCTTAGAAGCTTTATGGCTTTCTTTATTTCTTCCTTCGTTGGTCTTTCACCGTTAATTTGTAGCTCTTCTTCTGCTGGCTGGATGTCCGGGGGGTTTTGTGGAGGTGGTCTATTGAGAAGGTCCTCAAAATATTCTGTCCACCTTTTAATTTGCTCTTGTATATTGCTGAGCAGTTTTCCATTCTTGTCTTTTATGAAGCAACTTGTTTGCTTGTATTTCCCCGTTAGCTTCTTTGTGCTGTTATACAGTTCTCTCATATTCCCTTTGGCTGCAGCATCTTCTGCCTCTCTTGTCAACTCCTCAATAAACTTCCTCTTGTCTCTTTTGATACTTCTTTTTACTTCTTCGTTTGCTTCTGTGTACACTTCTTGAGCCTTGGCTTTGGAACTTCTGGTTTTGCTTGTGTTTAAATCTGCTTTCTTGTTTTTCCTGTCTTTTATCTTATTGATGGTTTCTGTTGTTATCCATGCTTTATGTTGTCGTTCCCTTTTCCTCAGTATTTCTTCACATGTCTCATTCCATACCGTTTTGATTTGCTGCCAATAGCCAATAGTCTTCTGTATTCTCTGCATCTTCCAGCTGTTGGAGCACTTGGAATTAATTGGATATTGTGACCGCAAATTTGTCTCTAGATTTCTTAGATGTCCTACATTAAATTGTTATCTATAATTTTGCATTGCTGCATATCTCTTGAGTTTCATTTTTACTTTGGCTATCAGAAGGTGGTGATCTGATGCCACATCTGCTCCTCTGTATACCTATTCATTTTCTTTTTAGCGGTTTTAAAAGAAGCTGTTATTACCTCCGAATTTGCTAGGGTATATTTCACTTTTCCCTCCAAGCCGCCGCTCTGCGCTTTCCAAAAAAAAAAAAAAACCTTCCATTTAGAACGAATGTATATTTCCAGCTCTCATTTGATCCAATCCATGCGCAAGAATGAAGTAGGTCGGGGCGTTAGTCATTACTTTCCCCCTCGTGTTTTAAAATATCATTTAAAAATTTTAATACATGACCTCCATCCGTTTACTCTCAGGTAACCTTTCAAATCTGACGTGCAAGATAGTGTTCTCGCTAATTTGTCTCCCCAGACAGGTTTCTCTGTAATAATTATTACAGACACTTTGGGCGGAAGTGCTCATGCAATTATCACCCGTACTTTAATTCGTTCACCAGACGGAAAATCGCTGACATTCGCTGACCACAGACATTTTCACAGACAACACTTTGGTCTTCATTTATAGTATGACGCTGCATTGTCACCAAGAGCTGTCAAAACCACATGTGTTTAATCTCTATGTATGGGTGGGCGGAAATGAGTTACGCAAAGAGTCAACAATCATTTTGCGGCCATCGTATCTTGCCTGTCTGGGTTCACTAGCTCGACGATAAAATCAATCTGCATGGCGGGGGTCAATTAACCATTAAATGACACGACCGCAGGAAGGAAAAAGGTACCCAAAATCTAAGTTGTGGCGGGGGCACAAATTTATGTGCGAAAAAAATGAAGAATAAATGGATAATGTTGGCGAGAAAGAAGAGGTGTAACAGGACGCGACATATTGTCGTCACAATATACGCAACGTTATATTTAATCGCCTTGTACAACATGTTTGAGGGTGCGTTCTGTCACTCCTGGTAACATTAAGGGATCTTAGTTTCATCTCGCACGATATGAGTTTCCTCTCCTGTGATTTTAGGTAGGAAACATGGTTGACTGATATCTGAAACGTTAGTAAGATTATACTATTTATCAATTGTCCTTTAGTTTCCAGACTGATATTCAAATAATTTAGTAATGGTGACAGATGGTAAGTCACCACACATTTTGTTTCAATTTCAGTGTCGAATCTTTCCTTTTCTGTGAAGACGCTAGCCAGATAATCATTTTGTTGTAAAACTATAATTTTGAGCATAAGAATTACACTTATAGAAATATGAAAATCTAGTTCTTAATTTTACATAGATATCAGTACATCGTGCCTGCATTTTCGAGCATGTTATTAAAAAAAAAAAAAAAAAACCACTGAGAATAATTTTTAAAACTACACACACAAGGTCACATACGGGACGCGCCTCGCCAAAGCGAGACAAAATTTTAATTTAAAAAAAAATTACAACTTCATTTTGAAATATGAAGCACACCATCATAGTTGGCAGACGCTGGAGTTGGGTTGGCCACGTCATCAGAAGGGACTCTGATACCATCACAAGAACAACTATGCTATGGACCCCCGAGGGAAAGCGAAAGACAGGCCGACCAAAAACAACTTGGCGGAGAACTGTGGAAGCCGAGATGCAAAGAATGAACCAGAGTTGGGGCACTGTACGAAGGATGGCCGCCGACCGAGCAAAGTGGAATCACTTTGTTGTTGCCCTACAAGACGCCACCGGGCGTGATGACCACTGATTGCTTTGACGGTTGGCGGCTATGGATCAAAGAAGAAGAAGAAAAAAAATAATAATTGATTTAGGAAATAGTTTATAAATAATAATCTAAAAAGTTTTGAAGAATAATTGTATATTATATTTATTTTGAACTTAACTAATTGTTTTACGTGACTTCAATTATAAATCACACAGTTGTTGAAGCCAACATTTGATTCGTAACTCTTGTAAAGACAAATTAAAAATGCTTTCTAGGCAATACTGCACATGTATTCCAATAAATAATAGGAAAAGAATGCATTAAGCTGTAGGAGTAACATTTCAGCAAAACAATTAGTGCACTAAAAGTGGATACTGTAATTTTTATTAATTGTTTTTTTTCGGCGGTGTTGGCGGTGATTCGGATAATTGACATTCGGATAATACACATTCTGCTGTACTATTAATAAAATTATACCGGTACTGTTTGCCCACGTTTATATGTTACCGGTGAATTATGCTTTATAAATATACAAAGTTAATGATTTTTTATGTTCACTAGAGTGCGCTAAGTTTGTTTTCGTTCTTTGCACTTTAAAGTTAAAATGCAGCAAACAGAACATAAATTTGGGCTAAAAATTAATAACACATAAGGAAGGGAAACCCGAGGCCTGTAAACAGTAAATAAATATTAGACAAACATAAAGGTATGTTTTCAGGCACTCGTAAGAAATAAAGAAGTAGAACACTAGATAACAGAAAAACAACAGACGTGAGTGGCTTACCCAGGACTCGAACACAGGACCTTCCGTGCGACAACCCCGCCTTGCTATGCCTAAAAGCTGTTCGACTTTTAAAACATTGCAGTTAATTTGTAAATATTAAACAAATTAAATGTATGCAGGTGTGCGGGTGTATGTTAGCGGATTGCTGAGCACTGAAGGTGAGATAACACAGGCTGGCATTGCACATGTGTGTGTATGTATAGATGATTAACACTAAAAATGAGAAAATAGAAGAAATGACACAGATAACACACGAGCACTTGTGCTGTAACATTATATTAGTTCTGTTATTAATCACATATAACCAGACCACAAGGTCCTTTATATTAGGACATGCGACTTAATATAACTGACATGCAGCCATGACAGCCATTACATGCGCATTGAAATCAACATCAGTAGAAGCACTAGAAGTAGCTCTCGGCATAGTGCCCCTTGATCTAAGACGGAAAGAGGGATCCCGTTACACGCCATTGAGGCATGTTGGGAATATGGTGTTAGGCCCATATTTTCTTGACCATCGGCACACTAGGGATGATGTAGTCGGCATCACGCCGGAAGATGGAAAGAACTAAGATTTAATTATTGGAGCAAAGTAGCACAAGAAGTGACCCATCCAGCACATAAAGCATTCGCCCAAAACCAACCAAGTGTATGAGACGCCCTTTTGAATACAGAAAGATATACAACAGGGTGGACACTATTGAAGATCTCATACGGTTCAAAGAACTATCAAACACAATTAATAACAGTAATAAACGATAGCGGACAGTTAGGTGCAGGGGTAGTAATACCGCAGTGGCAAATTAAAAAGAGTCATAGTTTAACCGAAGGTGCTTCAATTTTTACAGTGAAGGAAGGTGGTAGCAATTTTTTTAAAGTTTAGAAATAATTGAAGATAATCCTCCAGAAGTAGTTACGATATTTACAGATTCACTATCATCACTACAAGCACTGGAACACCAACGTAAATGCAGCCGGCCAGACATCAAGGATGAAATTCTTTAAATCAATACTTTATTAGTGAACAGAGGCTGCAGTGTGAGGCTAGTGTGGGTTCCAGCACACATAAGTATAGCTGGTAACGAGTTAGGAGACCAGACTGCCAAATATGGAAGAATAAGTAAAAATAGTGTAAGAGCAGGGCTCGGAAAATCAGAGATTAACAGTCAAGTGAAGCTAACTATAAACGAGGAATAGAAGACACAACGGAAGGAAAGTAGGAAATGCAGACGCGTTCAAACTTCTGAAAGAATCAACAAGGACGTGCCAGGTCAGAGAAAAACTGAAGGTACTCTAGAACAAAACGTTGTGACGTATCCGTCTAGGTGCAGCATACTTTATGATAGAGGTGCCACACTGCCAAGAATGCCAGGAGGAAAATAATATAGAACACTACTTGATACACTGTTAAAAAAATACTAGCGACAGAGGCATGAATTGAAACTGTACTTTAGAAACCACAATATAGACATTACAAGTGATAGGGTGTTAAGTACAGGTGCCCCAGGGGAAGCCCAAACGATATTAAAATGATATATACCCAAAACGAAAGAAAACATATAAAGGTAAACATACTTCTTCTTCTTCTTCTTCTTCTTCTTCTGCGTTCGGTTTGTAGTCATGCTAAATCTGCAGGCCTGTCGCCAGGACGAAGTCCACAGTCTTTTCCAGGTCGGCGCGGCAGCCCCATAGCTTCTGCTGGAGCTCATCACCTTTTGGCCAGGTCGCACGTCGCAATTTATCATGGGTTGGACAGTTCTGGAGAATGTGTTCTGGAGTCTGGATATCAGTTCCACATGGGCATTCATTCGTGTGGGATATCTTGAGGCGATAGAGATGTCCAAGTAATCTGCAGTGACCAGTTCTCAGGCGGAAAATTGTCGTCTGTTGGTGTCTGTTTAGGTGGTGGATTGGGTCATCTCTGCTGTATATATCCCCTTCCTCCTTCCACTGATTTTTGTACTTGTTGTGGATGATGGTTTTTGCTTCCCGATAGGGCAATGGGTGGCTGTATTGTTCCATTTTACTGCCACTTCTTGATAGAGCATCTGCTTTCTCATTACCAGCGATTCCACAATGGGCAGGTAACCACTGAAGGGCAATGGTTGATGACCTTTGGATGATGTTAAGCTCAGATCTGATCTCATTCATCATGTTATCATTTCTGGTGTTTTGTATTGATTCCAGTAATGATCTGCAGTCAGTGAAGATTACTATTTTAGCTTGTGGCTGCTGTTCAGGTCTGGTGAGGATCTTCAGGGCTTGCAGTAGTGCCATAGCTTCTGCCCTAAAATTGGAGGAGATCTTTCCAGTTGGGAAGGCCTCTCGGATGATCTTTCCATTTAGGAATCTTATAAAAATGCCTCCTCCACCGTTCTTTACTGCCCCCTCAGCAGATCCATCTGTGTATGCATGTGTCCACTCCTTCGGGTTGTAGGTAAACATACAACTCTCTGCAAGACGTTTTGGGGTTAGTCCCAGAGCTTTCCAGGCCCAATAGCTTGCCTACACTTTTGCACTTCAGCAGGCTTCCCAAGAAGGCTATAAACTCTCTCTCTCTCTCTCTCTCTCTCTCTCTCTCTCTCTCTCTCTCTCTCTCTCTCTCTCTCTCTCTCTCTCTCACTCTCTCTCTCACTCACACACACCCACACCCACACACCCCACACACACACCACACACACCCCACACACACACACACACATATATATATAAATGGGTAGACAGAATAAGCAAAGAAAACGAGAAAAGGGGAAAATAAGGGGGAAAAACAAAAGAGCACAGGCCTTATGCACTCACTCAATAGTCTCCCATTGATGGGTAAATAAATTGAGAAAAAAAGGACACAGCGATGAAGGGAAGAACTGAAACCTCAGATCAAATGGGAAAAAAATTACCAGTAATGGTAGACATGGAAGATTATAGCGAATGACACTCAATTAATGTCGAAAGAGTCGACATTGCATGCACCGTGCGGGGCTCTGGGACTGTCACAAGGGTCAAGGTTAGTACAACCAGCCGTTTCCCTGGTTAAACGTCTGAAGCTGGATGCCTCTAAATCCCAACATCTGGATGTCCCCGACTCCGATACACAGGATTCGAGGTGCTTGAAATCCTCCTAACCTGGGGCACTCCATCCCATGTACACTGGTTAAAGATACCTAAGGCCCTCTCCAAGTACGCGTAATAACAGTGACAATATTATTATTAATAATAATAGTAATGCTACTTACACTCCTATATGGCAGCGAGACCTGGACGACCTATGCTAAGCAAGAAAGAAGGTTCAATACCTTCCATTTGCGGTGTCTACGCCGCATCCTCGGCATCTCGTGGAAATATAAAGTGACAAATGTCGAGGTGTTGTCACGTGCTGGCCTTCAAAGTATGTATACGCTGCTTAGACAGCGCAGACTTCGCTGGCTTGGCCGCCGCATGGAAGATGGTCGCATCCCAAAAGATATCTTCTACGGACAATTAGCAGATGGCAAGAGAACAGTTGGGCGACCACAGCTGAGGTTCAAAGATGTGTGCAAGAGAGATATGAGGGCACTGGACATGGATCCAGCAACATGGGAGGATGAAGCTGCCGATCGCACAAAGTGGCGATGCTATTTACGGCACCACCTCAGATTGGGCGAAGAGAGGCTCACACAAGAAGCAGAGGTGAGGAGAAAACGTCGAAAGGAGCACCAGGAAAATAAGCAGTTGAGGGCTGTCACCTCAGGGGCGCATTCCCATAGTCAGTTATGACTGAAGGGGCTATTATTATTAATGCTACTTAAGAAAACAATTCAAACCAATATTAATTAATAAACAAAACTAACAAACCATTAAGAAAAATAAGGAGCCACGCATTAAAAAAAAAAAAAACTGACTACTCATAACACAAGGAAAAAAACCATGAAGTAACAACAAAAAAACGACTTAAAAACAACAAATTCTAATATAAATTGACCACGTCAATAGCAATCAATTGCAAAAGACAATAGATATCGGAGTACAAAACAAAACTGAAAATAAAATAACATTAAACACCCTAATTTTAACCGAAAATTAGGTTGAGCAGGGTAGACCAGGATGGTGGTCCAGCAGAAGCAATAACAATCAGCTGTTACTAGCCCTCTTTCCACCCATCACCTATATAATGTATATGTATATATGTGTGTGTGTGTGTGTGTGTGTGCGTGTGTGTGTGTGTGTGCGTGCGTGCGTGTGTGTAACCAACAGACCGCATGTCTAGGTTGAACTGTGTCGCGGAATTGGACCATTCAATTTTTCTTCCATTTTCCTCTCTCTCCCCCTTTTCTATTATTTCATTTCCGCTAAACAGAATTCTGTATTAGAGTGATTGTTTCCATTTGTTCACATTTCACGCTTCGACGCATGACAGGTCAGACAATCGGCCATCCCTGAGAGATTAACCGAATTATTAAACGTGATAATACCACATTGACTCCAGGTAGAGGCGAGCAAGAAGTGTTTGCTTAAGATTGTATAATCACTTCCAACTCAACTGGCAATACGGGTTTAATTGTATAAACCACGATTTGTCTAGACAGGCAGTCGGATTTGCGACAAGTCATGTGATACAAGAGATCAGCAGAGTCTAACAAACTATGTAATCAGACTTCCGAGTTACTTGGGAGAACGAATGAACGAACGAACTTTAGTTTCGAAGGGTTGAGAATTGGGCACGCAGGCCCGTCTGACATTCTGCCAGTGGCGGCTTTCTTTAATGAGCTGTTGAGCTGCAGCACCCCATGTAAAGAAAAGGAATGCATACTGTCTCTACTACATTATAACACATAATCCGGACAGACCAAAAAATACAAAAAAATTGAGGTTACACCGGAAGGGTTAAATACAAAAAAAAAAAAAAAAAAATTAACGCCGTATCGTGGCAAGTGCTGCATACGAAGACAGCTCAAGTGACCTTGACCTCTTATAAGCGAATGCTTGTTATACACACAGCAAAGAGGCCAGCTGCGATTGGTTTGAATTTTGTAACTAGAGCTGCATCGGAACACAGCTCAAGTGGAAATTATCTCTAATTAAAGGGAAGTTACAATGAACATTTTAAACAACAGAAATAGCAGCATACATATCTGTGTAACCTGGTTTGAGACTCGGGAAGCTGCTTCGACTGACAAGGATTACTCCTAGTTGCAGTAAACTTTTAAAATAACTTTTCAGAACTTCTTGACAGATTTTGGATGAGATAAACTCCTAATCATTTGTGTCTGGGTTGATATTTTACATGGTGGTCACAATTTGTGAGTGTTATGTATAGTATTTTAAATGAATGAACAGTGCAGGACCCCCAATGACAATCCCCTGGAACCGCCACTGCATTCTGTCCTTCCTTTCTCCCACCTTTCATAATGAATTCATTTATTCTCACATGCATTTTACATGTCAATGTCAAGGAATTCAACGTTGTAAAGTAAAGTAAAATAGCACACTCATATTAACAATAACTACTTATAAGTGTCGTGTGGTGAGTATTGGGGCAACTACGACAGTAGTTTTCGCCAGGAATAGCTTATGAGATATTAGGTAGACGGTCTCCAGATCCCGTAACAGAAAAAAGCCCCCAACCTCATCTGAGTGTAGAAATGCCCCTATATATAAACATTTAACACCGACAGCACGAGTGATACATTAACAAACTAGATAATGATCAAACGATTAGTGGGTTTATTAATTAAATATCTACACATATAGGGTTAGTAGTGGTGAGAACGTGATGATGGTAAAAACGATTCACACAAATACACACAGATGAGATATTAATATTGTAGTTAATTAAATAGAAGAATGAACTCGTGTAATACGAAATGATGATGATGTGGTATGATACGTGTTACCAAAATGGTGAGTAATCTACACAGTCTATGTGTCTCTAAACGATTCTCTCGGGTAGGATGATTCACACGTATGTATAGAATGCTCTAAGTTGTTATAAGTTATGTCGAGTGGGGTATCTCTGAGTCGAGGACGTTCTGATGAAAACTTTTGTCGTACTGAGAACGTTGACGATATATAGTCCTTCACTGTTTGAAAATATCTCTGTAACGTTGATTAACAGGTAACAGTTGTCGTATGAAAAATTTCTGTTTTCTAATCCCCGAAAAGTACTGGCTAGACTGGATATCTTCACGAAATGTTCTTGCTATGTATATTCATTAACTTGAGTATGTAATCGTGATTCATAAAATATACTTTGGAGTCTGCGTCATAGAATGCGCTTAAGAGTGTGTTGCACTTGGTATAAATATAAGATTCAACTTTTGAGCTCTTTAGCATGACTTTAGATAATACGCTTCCGGTGGAGCTGAACTTGATATGAGTAATCAACTGTGAACTTTAGCTTGACTCCTGTAGTAAGCTTTCGAGTGATTTGAGCGTGATTTAAATATGTATTGAACTTGTGCGCATGTGATATAAGTTGACGAAAAATGCTGCGTCCACCTTCTTGATCGTGGGCGAGAAATGTTCCTTTTTAAGTGAGGAACGAAGAATGTCCTATGGCAAATTCTGCAAACCAAATGTCCGTTTTGATAACTTATTTCTGGTTAGACGTCAGACACGTAGCGTGTAGACTCAGACTTCTGATGGACTGAAGACACACAAACGTCTTCGTAAGTTTTCACACTTAAGATCACTGGGTGACTTTCATTTATTCTACTTCTCACTATTGATCTCTATGAGTTCGATTCTAATGATGTTAAATATATTGTGCATGAGAGTGTGCGTATGGAAGACTATGATGAAGATTTAACAAGCTAGATGAAGGTGAAGTATGAACTATTAATTACTTCCTATCAGTCTATCATCTTAGAGGAAAATCTTCTGATTTTATTAATGGATGGGTGTGAAAAAAAAATCGAATAAAGGTGATTCGTCTTACAATGACAAAAGACAAAGAAAATAGCCAACGTTACGGCCACAAGGCCTTCGTCAGGGAAAGGAAAGAAAGTGAAGGTTAGATAGGACATAAGAACCTAAATAAATATAACAATTAAACTTAGGTACTTCCCTTAAGGCATCGAAGTCCTAACACTTTTGCTGCCCGCGAACGGACGAGCGTGCCCGGAAAAGGGCACAAAGCCTTTTCCGGTCAAGCTCGTCCGTTCGCGGGCAGCAAAAGTGTTAGGACTTCGATGCCTTAAGGGAAGTACCTAAGTTTAATTGTTATATTTATTTAGGTAGTTTAAAAAAATAGTTAAAAGTTTTTAAAAAAAATTGTTGGCTTCACTTTTTCTTCAAATGATCTAATTTATCATCATTGTCAAAGAGAAACAAAAATAATAGCAATAAAATAATAATAATAAAATATAAATACATGTTTTGATACCTTGGTATGTATTTTTTTTTAAAAGGTGTGCACTATTTTAATTGTCGTGCAATTTAGTGCAATTTTAGAATGGCACGACTTTTCTATAATCTTTTGCCATGCAACTTTGCAACTTTGGTTGAAAAAAAGAAGTTTTTGTTAGCTTTTTTTTTTTAAGGTATACAATTTATTCTCTTCCCTTTCAAAATAAAACAATCAAACTGCAAAAAAAAAAAAAAAACCGGCAATGAAGAAGCTGACAGAATGGCAAAAGAAGGTTCACATCTACCTCAGCCTGATGCAAGTATAACTTTCTAGGAGGCAAAGAGTTTTATCAGAATCAGATACAGAAACAAATTGAATGTAAACATTCAGGTCACACACAAAATGATGCTTACTACCAGCTCAACAGAAGAGAACAAGTGGTAATCTTCAGACTCCGCACTGGCCACAACAGATTGAGATACCATCTATTCAACAAGCTAAAGATAGGAACTACCGATCAGTGTAACTGTGGCACTGATAAAATGACTGCTGAACATCTGCTTCAATGTTGCCCCTTATATGCGGTACAGAGAAAGCGCATATGGCCGACGCCAGCTCCTTTCGTGGAAAAGCTTTACGGGGATTCAAATAGCCTCAAACTGACTACTGCTTTCTTTGAGAACATTCAAGTGGACGCCTGAGAGTGTACGAAGATGAAGAAGAAGAATATATACAGTATGTCCGAAAATCCGGACTGCTCAGGAATTTGGTCTGTTCGGATTTTCCGAATTCTCGTGCAGTACTTTTAAAATTTCAAATTTAAGGAAGAATTTAAAAAAAAAAGAAATGAACAGGCAAATGTTGTTGGTTTATTCATTTACAAATACGAAATGCTTCATTTATCAAAATGAGGATATTCATTCTTTCGTTTCCGTAACTTCTGTTGCGTCTGCTGGGCTGTTTGTGGACAGAACACTTATAATTTCTTCACCCAGTGAATCAAGGTCTTTGTCTTGTTTGGACTGACACATACTGTTAATAGGAGAACAACAGAAGTGATTGCGTCATTTAAGGGCTGAGTTGCCCACTGTATACTTCCGGTGTTATCTTGTGTGTTTCGTACTGATAAATAGCCAGCAAAGCATCTTTTTTTGGGGATGCCTAGCTGGCCGTGGGGTCAGTGGGATTCGCTTGATAGCTAGGCGGAGTTGTCGTACGGAAGGTACGGGGTTCGAACCCTGGGTAAGCCACTCACGTCTGTTGTTTTTCTGTTGTCCAAGTGTTCTACTTCTTTATTTCTTACGAGTGCCTGAAAAACATACCTTTATGTTTGTCTAATATTAATTTACTGTTTACAGGCCTCGGGTTTCCCTTCCTTATGTGTTATTTATGTTTATACAATACCAGAAACCTACCCTCTGTTCTATACTAATGTCCTTAAGTCTTCTACTATTTACTGGACCCAGTATCAAGGTCTTTGTCTTGTTTGGACTGACACATACTGTTAATAGGAGAACAACAGAAGTGATTGCGTCATTTAAGGGCTGAGTTGCCCACTGTATACTTCCGGTGTTATCTTGTGTGTTTCGTACTGATAAATAGCCAGCAAAGCATCTTTTTTTTGGGGATGCCTAGCTGGCCGTGGGGTCAGTGTGATTCGCTTGATAGCTAGGCGGAGTTGTCGTACGGAAGGTACGGGGTTCGAACCCTGGGTAAGCCACTCACGTCTGTTGTTTTTCTGTTGTCCAAGTGTTCTACTTCTTTATTTCTTACGAGTGCCTGAAAACATACCTTTATGTTTGTCTAATATTAATTTACTGTTTACAGGCCTCGGGTTTCCCTTCCTTATGTTTTATTTATGTTTATACAATACCAGAAACCTACCCTCTGTTCTATCCTACTGTCCTTAAGTCTTCTACTATTTACTGGACCCAGTATCAAGGTCTTTGTCTTGTTTGGACTGACACATACTGTTAATAGGAGAACAACGAAGTGATTGCGTCATTTAAGGGCTGAGTTTGCCCACTGAATACTTCCGGTGTTATCTTGTGTGTTTCGTACTGATAAATAGCCAGCAAAGCATCTTTTTTTGGGGATGCCTAGCTGGCCGTGGGGTCAGTGTGATTCGCTTGATAGCTAGGCGGAGTTGTCGTACGGAAGGTACGGGGTTCGAACTCTGGGTAAGCCACTCACGTCTGTTGTTTTTCTGTTGTCCAAGTGTTCTACTTCTTTATTTCTTACGAGTGCCTGAAAACATACCTTTATGTTTGTCTAATATTAATTTACTGTTTACAGGCCTCGGGTTTCCCTTCCTTATGTGTTATTTATGTTTATACAATACCAGAAACCTACCCTCTGTTCTATACTAATGTCCTTAAGTCTTCTACTATTTACTGGACCCAGTATCAAGGTCTTTGTCTTGTTTGGACTGACACATACTGTTAATAGGAGAACAACAGAAGTGATTGCGTCATTTAAGGGCTGAGTTGCCCACTGTATACTTCCGGTGTTATCTTGTGTGTTTCGTACTGATAAATAGCCAGCAAAGCATCTTTTTTTGGGGATGCCTAGCTGGCCGTGGGGTCAGTGTGATTCGCTTGATAGCTAGGCGGAGTTGTCGTACGGAAGGTACGGGGTTCGAACCCTGGGTAAGCCATTACGTCTTAGGGCAACAGCAGATAGGTTTTCTTTGCCATTTTTTCCCATCACGCCTATTGGCGTCTTTAGGGCAATGGCAAATCAATCCATTTGCTGTTGTTTCCGTAATCGAAGTGACTGGCAAACGGGTGATCAGCCCGTTTTGCTGACCATAAATTCACATTTTTAATCTGTTTTTTCAAACTTCCGTACAACCAAACAGGTGAAGTAATCGTGCTGATTGACATTCCACGTGCAATGGCGACTTTTCGTTAACAGAGTTCACTCTTAATTTGTTTTACAATCAGCAGACTTAGGGTAGTTTCATCACTTGCAAAAACCATGCCACCGAGAAGAAGTCTTGACACCTTACAAAGAATGAGGGCTATAGCGTGGGTTGAAAGTGGTTTATCTGTCCGTGAGGCTGCTAGACGGCTTGCAGTGTCACACTCTACTATCCAAAGAATTTTGGAGAGATTTCAGGCCACAGGAAGTATGGAGGATCGCCATCGGCCAGGTCGCCCTAGATGCACCAATAGACATGATGACCGGTACCTCTTGTTGTCAGCCCTGCGCCATCGAACAGTGACTTGTTCCACTCTAAGATGTCAGCTGAGACAAACTGTAAACGTTAATGTCAGTCAAAGCACCATTCGCAAACGTTTACATGAATTTGGACTGGCTGCTCGACATCCTGCAGTCAGAATCCCTCTTACTCCTGCTCATCGCAGAGCCCGTGTTGCTCGGTGTCGCGAGCATATCCGATGGACAAGGCAACAATGGAGTCAAGTTCTCTTCACTGATGAATCTCGCTTCACTGTGTCATTCAATGATGGCAGGATTCCAGTTTGGAGACGACCAGGAGAGCAATTTACTGATGACACAATTCGAGAGGTGGATCGTTATGGTAGGGGTTCTGTCATTGTCTGGGGAGGCTTCTACAGACACGGCAGGACCCCACTCTACATCATCCAAGGCAACTTGACCGGCCCAAGATACCAGAACGAAATCTTGAGACCAATTGTTCAGCCTGCTCTGGAGGCCATAGGTGGTAATGCCATCCTCCAAGATGATAACGCTCGACCCCCATCGAGCTCGTGTGGTGAGTGAATTTATTCAGCAACATGGGATCATCAGAATGGCGTGGCCAGCTCATTCGCCTGACCTTTCTCCGATTGAGCACCTCTGGGGTGTCCTTGGTTGAAGATTGTCAACAATACACCCCCTGCCAATGGATGTTGCACAGCTGACTGCATTTCTGCTTCAGGAATGGCAAGCTGTTCCTCAGGATACTCTTCGGACCCTTGTGGACTCGATGCGTCTACGCTGTCTTGAATGCCTTGCTGCAAACGGTGGTCATACCCGATTTTGAAATGTCTATTTGTCCAATATCTATTGTGTGACTTTTGAAAAGGTGGGTGACACACTTCACAGCTTCATTGCGTTTGAATGTGTGTTTCCATTTCTTTACGTGACATGTCAATTTGGTATTCAATAAATGCCGTTTTGACTGATACCAATTACGTTTATATCAGATTTGTTTTATGGTTTCAGCCAAGATTTTTCTAAGTGGCCCTTGACTTTTGACGAGTAGTATATTTTAAAAAAAAAAAGTATAAATGACAGCAAGTCCAGTCTGTGTTTTCAATTATAAACATTATAAACTCAGAGTTCTGTTGTTCAATGACGAACAGTGAATGACTGGTCATTAGTAATCTCGTATCGAAATTTGATAACTTAATTGAGGCGGTGCCGTGCAAATGATCGTCACATTATCTCTGTGTTATTGCGTCATTTGTAATGCTAGTACGGTACTTATATTTTTGTTTGAATTTGTTCTTATTCCTGTAGTACTTTATCCTTCTCAATGCCTGTATTTTGTTTGTCTTTAATTATTAAACATTTTTTGTTTGTCTTTAATGTTTTATTCATTTCACACACACACACACACACACACACGTGGAGTTATTTATTTACACTTGAAAAACTGTAAAAGTAGCAACAAGGAAATCATGTATTTTGAAAACCGCAGTCTCATTGGAAAAAAAAAAAATAGGGAAAAAAAGTACAGTAGATGGATATGAAAGAAAAAAAAATCGAACAAAGGTGATTCGTCTTACTAGGACAAAAGACAAAGAAAAAGAAAATAGCTATCGTTGACAAAAAAAAATAAGAATAAGTAGATGTGAAGTATGCCCAGGTCTGTATTAGGTCATGCCAAAGTTACCGTGTTTTACATGTTTAATTTATGTCCATATTTTCTCTATCCTTGTGTCTGCCTCCCGTTCTTTTTTCCGCGCGTTTTTTTTAGGACTCCATGTCTTTTACCTTGTGGATTCCAGTGCAAGTACTGTCTTGTGATGGTGTTAGTTAGTTTCTTCAGTTTATGCCTTGTTTACCTCCTGCTTCGCTGGTAGTTAACAGCATCATCATCATCACTATCATCATCACCATCACCACCATCATCACCATCACTACCATCATCATCACCATTATCATCATCGTCTTTTTTTGCGCTCCTTACTGACTATGAAGCCACCACTGTAGCTGGTCAGACAGGAAGCCTGTACCATTCACATTCTGCATCAGGGTGATTTCTGTTGTGACAATTAGCTTTACTTGATAATATTGCCCCATGCACAACCTCTTATTAGAAGCCTTGTACGACATACCTAAGGGTTCGGTAGTCCTATTCTTCCTTCATCCATTAAGACAGTCTCTGGAACTACACGGGGTCAGCTAACAGGGTATTAGAAGAGAAATATACATTTGACAGTCCCTGGAACTACACGGGGGTCAGCTAACAGGGTATTAGAAGAGAAATATACATTTGACAGTCCCTGGAACTACACGGGGGTCAGCTAACAGGGTATTAGAAGAGAAATATACATTTGGTCCCTATACACGGGGGTCAGACAGAGAAATATACATTTGACAGTCCCTGGAACTACACGGGGTCAGCTAACAGGGTATTAGAAGAGAAATATACATTTGACAGTCCCTGGAACTACACGGGGGTCAGCTAACAGGGTATTAGAAGAGAAATATACATTTGACAGTCCCTGAAACTACACGGAGGTCAGCTAACAGGGTACTAGAAGAGAAATATACATTTGACAGTCCCTAGAACTACACGGGGGTCAGCTAACAGGGTACTAGAAGAGAAATATACATTTGACAGTCCCTCGAACTACACGGGGTCAGCTAACAGGGTACTAGAAGAGAAATATACATTTGACAGTCCCTGGAACTACACGGGGGTCAGCTAACAGGGTACTAGAAGAGAAATATACATTTGACAGTCCCTGGAACTACACGGGGTCAGCTAACATGGTATTAGAAGAGAAATATACATTTGACAGTCCATGGAACTACACGGGGGTCAGCTAACAGGGTACTAGAAGAGAAATATACGTTTGACAGTCCCTGGAACTACACGGAGTCAGCTAACAGGGTACTAGAAGAGAAATATACAGTTGACAGTCCCTGGAACTACACGGGGTCAGCTAACAGGGTACTAGAAGAGAAATATACGTTTGACAGTCCCTGGAACTACACGGGGTCAGCTAACAGGGTATTAGAAGAGAAATATACATTTGACAGTCCCTGGAACTACACGGGGTCAGCTAACAGGGTACTAGAAGAGAAATATACATTTGACAGTCCCTCGAACTACACGGGGGTCAGCTAACAGGGTACTAGAAGATAAATATACATTTGACAGTCCCTGGAACTACACGGGGTCAGCTAACAGAGTACTAGAAGAGAAATATACATTTGACAGTCCCTGGAACTACACGGGGTCAGCTAACAGGGTACTAGAAGCGAAATATACATTTGACAGTCCCTGGAACTACACGGGGTCAGCTAACAGGGTATTAGAAGAGAAATATACATTTGACAGTCCCTGGAACTACACGGGGTCAGCTAACAGGGTACTAGAAGAGAAATATACATTTGACAGTCCCTGGAACTACACGGGGGTCAGCTAACAGGGTACTAGAAGAGAAATATACATTTGACAGTCCCTGGAACTACACGGGGGTCAGCTAACAGGGTACTAGAAGAGAAATATACATTTGACAGTCCCTGGAACTACACGGGGGTCAGCTAACAGGGTACTAGAAGAGAAATATACATTTGACAGTCCCTCGAACTACACGGGGTCAGCTAACAGGGTACTAGAAGAGAAATATACATTTGACAGTCCCTGGAACTACACGGGGTCAGCTAACAGGGTACTAGAAGAGAAATATACAGTTGACAGTCCCTGGAACTACACGGGGGTCAGCTAACAGGGTAATAGAAGAGAAATATACATTTGACAGTCCCTGGAACTACACGGGGGTCAGCTAATAGGGTACTAGAAGAGAAATATACATTTGACAGTCCCTGGAACTACACGGGGTCAGCTAACAGGGTACTAGAAGAGAAATATACATTTGACAGTCCCTGGAACTACACGGGGTCAGCTAACAGGGTACTAGAAGAGAAATATACATTTGACAGTCCCTGGAACTACACGGGGGTCAGCTAACAGGGTACTAGAAGAGAAATATACATTTGACAGTCCCTGAAACTACACGGGGTCAGCTAACAGGGTACTAGAAGAGAAATATACATTTGACAGTCCCTGAAACTACACGGGGTCAGCTAACAGGGTACTAGAAGAGAAATATACATTTGCGGGAAACGTATTTTCTCTTATATTTTTTTCTCTTCATGTAAACAGAAGATTCGATGAGCAAATCCACTACAGTCACACCATCTTGACCACTGGGTAATTCATTACACCAGTCTTATATATACAGTCAATCAATCAATGGCCTTTAGCTCCACAAGGATCATAGGCCGTCAACAAACACATACCAAGTCCTCTTGTCACGTGCCATCAACAAACACATACCAAGTCCTCCTGTCACGTGTCATCAGTTCAAGCTCTTTCAACGTCTTCCTCACCATTTTCACTTATGTCTCTAGTCCTCGTCTTCACGTGTTTCCTGGTCCACCTCTGGGGGTTCCAGAACAAGGAGTGCTTTATAATGTTATCCACAAGTGTCCTCAATGTGTGTCATATCCATCTCCAGCGTCTTCTTCCTATCTCTTGATCCACTGACACTTGTCTGGTTCTTGTCATCTCTTGATCCACTGACACTTGTCTGGTTCTTGTCATCAGTTATACATTAGTCATCTTGTGGATAGAACACTTATAATTTCAATCCTTCTTTTTTTATGAAAATCTTAGATATACATGTTGATTGATGAGAAGTCAGTGATCGACTATGCCATTGTTCGGAGAAGCTCATTCAGATATGTCCGAGATGCAAGAGTCTGGAGGGGGCCAGAGATTGGAAGTGATCACTACCTGCTAACAATCAAACGAACAACTGAAAGAGTTGCTCAGCCTAGGAACTGCCCAACATCACGCAAGAAACCAAGTAAACGAGCAGGAGAAATGAGCATTTGGACCTACAAGCTGAGAGAGCCAGAAATTAAGACCAGATATCAGGGGCTTATTGCTACAGCAGTGAGCAACACAGAAGAACGACCTGATGACTTGGAAACCCTCTGGAATAAATTCAAGGATATCATAAAGACAGCTGCTGCAGAAGCATGCGGTGAAGTCCGACTTGGGAACCAGAGAAAGAGGACACCTTGGTGGACAGAGGAAGTCAAAGAGAAAATAAGAGAGAAGAAAATGGCATGGAAACAATACTTAGGAGCTAAAAACACAACAGGACAAATGGAAAAATATAGAGAATATGTGACACTCAGAACAGAAGCAAAGAACAAAGTGCTAGCAGCAAAACAGAAGTCCTGGGAAGAATTTGGAGAAAAGCTAGAAAAAGATGCACAAGAAAACCAGAAATTGTTCTATAAGACCCTAAAGAACATGAGGAAAGAAAAGCAATGCCCTCTCAAATTTATAAAGGACAAGCAAGGCAAATTGCTTACTGCCCCGAAGGAAGTAATGGAAAGATGGAAAGAATATTTCTCAGAACTCCTGGATGGTGAGCATGGTGAAGCATCAGAAATGATAACCACTAGCACAGAAGAGAAAACCAATGATGGTGAAGATGACATAAAGATGGAAGAACTGAGGGTAGCACTAGAGAAAATCAAGATGGGCAAAGCAGCAGGGCATGATGGTATAACACCAGAAATGGTTAAGTACATGGGAGCATCAGGCGACCTATTACTCTTAAAGGTCCTACAGGCAGCATGGTGCAACAAGACCATACCAAAGGATTGGGAGATTGCCATCATAACACCAATTTTCAAAAGGGTGACAATCGACAATGTGGAAACCATAGAGGCATATCCCTTCTCAGTGTCCCTGGTAAAATCTACTCTAGAATCCTAGAGCAGAGACTCCGACGCCTAGCTGAGCCACAATTGGATGAGGTCCAGTGCGGATTCCGAGCAAACCGAAGTACTTAAGACCTAATCTTCACACTCAGACAGCTGAATGAAAAGGCCCTTGAGTATAAGAGTGAGATCCATCTTTGTTTCATAGATCTGGAAAAGGCGTTTGACAGGGTCCCCTGGAGCAAACTTTGGGACTGTTTGGCAAAGAAGAATATTCCAGCACCTCTGATTCATGCTATACAGAGCTTCTACAAGTCTTGCAGAAATTATGTGAGGACAGCAAACCATAAGTCAGAAGAGTTCAGGACCACCAGTGGTGTAAGACAAGGTGATATCCTATCACCTTACCTCTTCATACTCCTTATGGACGATGTCATCAAGGCATGTAAGGAGAGAGCAAGAAAGTAGTCAGTGGGGTACTGGAAGATGAGACAGGTCTATATTTCGGAGCTGGCATTTGCTGATGATGTTGCCCTGATTGCTAAATCAGAGGCACATCTCCAATCCAACCTGCAAGTCTGGCAGGAAGAGCTGGAGAAGAGAGGGATGGTCATAAGCAGCTCTAAAACAAAATCCATGGTGATATCACGAGAAGAAAGAAAACATCAGATTAAGTTGGGAGAACAGGTCCTGGAGCAGGTCGACCACTTTAAATATCTCGGAGCTATTATAGACCGAAAGGGAGGCATCAAAGAAGAGTTGGCCACTCGAAAAGCAGCGGCTGGGAGACTTTTTCAGGCCATAAATCGTGGATTCCTCAGCAAGAAAGAGGTTGGTAAGAAAACGAAGATGGCTGTATACCGCTCCACCTATGTCCCAGTCTTGACATATGGATGCGAGTCGTGGGCAATGACTACAACCCACAAAAGCCAGATCCAAACCTCAGAAATGAGGTATCTGAGGAAAGTGGTTGAAGTAACAAGAAGAGACATGGTCCGCAACCAGACGATCCGTCAAGGCCTAAAATCCCATATGCTGCAGACCCAAATAGAACAGTCCCAACTAAGATGGTTTGGCCATGTCTGCAGAATGGGAGAAGATCGGCTACCACGACAAGCATGGGAAACAAAGAGCCAGGGATCCAGACCTCCAGGACGACCCAGAGTCCGCTGGGAGGACAACATTAGACAATCTTTGAAGGACCGAGGACTAGAATGGAACCAGGCCAGGAAGAAGACAGCTGATAGAATGGTCTGGCGCTCTCTCTTCCAAACCTCTACACCTCACGGTAGAAGGGGAACGACTAAGTAAGTAAGTAAGTACATGTTGATTGAAAAATCACTTCCTATTTTTAAATTTTGTATTCTGGTTTGTATTAATTAAATATTTACGAAACAAATGGCAAAACAAGGAGCAGGACCTGTCATTCGACAAATAAGTTTTGTTTTGTGCTTTTAGTTTTTTTAAAAATTCCCACAAACAAACTAAAATAAAATAAAATAATTGATAGATTTTTGTACCTGGCACTAATAAACTGGATTTTATTTTGTGCATGGAATACTAGGTAGTGAAGATATTGTCTCCCCTGCTCTGCAATAGTGGTTCAACAATAGCCAAACTTAGAGTATAAAAATGAGGGTCTTCAAAGGTTTCAACATTCGTTTAAGATTACTTTTGGCAGAGATATAAAAGTAGAACAAGGATGTCTCTACTTAAGATAGCCTCACAGGATTTTAAAGAAAAGCAAGCATTACAAGTGGGATCGTGTAAGCTATCATGAACTTATTATTCTCCCGCCCCTTCTGTGAGGAAATATGGACTCATATTTTCAGAGCCCCCAACTGAAGATGATTCAGCAACTATTAATTTAATAGCTCTATATGCTCATGTATTTAACACAATATGGGTCATACGGGTGCTGACATACAATTCACTCAACAATGATTAATCCAACTATAGATTTATAGTTACAGATAAACATGTTTAATAATCACGTATGTGTTAACAATGCAAAATAAATAAAGTTGATTATAAAAAAATCAAGCAGTGATATTTTCCTCATTGGACGATCTAAATTGTAAGCGAATATTGTTTTAGAAAACAAAATTGTTAGTGTCTATTGGCTGCGCTGTTGTGGTATTTAGCTGCCGATGTGTAGGGTCGGTTGGCGCATGTTAAAATCGCTGTTGGTTTCCACAGGTACCTTGGACTGGGCCTTCTCTTCAAAAGTCAAAGTTGATGGCTTTAGCACATTCCATGCAGTTAGGCTGGGGTAACTTCAAAGGTTGTCAAGCGTCTTCCAGATTCGTCTGATGTTGGTGTATAGAGTCGATTGCAGGCAACTTGGAAACAAATGCCTCTTAAGTATTGGGTCTCCTGATATGAATATAAGCCGACCTCCGCTTCCATCCACCATTTCATCTTCCTCAGAATTGTTATCCTCCCTGAGCATTAATTTTAGGCCCAGTGAGTCGGATGAAAGTGCTTTTGGACAGCGCAAGGCGACAATTCAAACATACATAAACATACATATAAAACTTAATAAAGTGTTAATATAATAAATGTATACACCATAACATTAACATCCATTCTCTGCTCACTTCGAAGCCTGGGGCCACCTCTGTTGTTCGTTTCTTGAGAAGAAACCCGCACGAAGCAGTCACCAGCTCTTGCAGTGATGGTTCATGTGTCAAGTTATTTGTAGTGATGAGGTTGCCAACCTCATATGCAACTGTACATCCACAAGCAAATTATACATGCCAAAATGCAGACATAAAATGACATAATGTAGTGCCAAGTCAAACCTTCGATCATTACATTTTCTTGTGACCTCCTTTACTTTCTCTCCTGTGCCCTTTCTTTGTTTTTTTCTCACCCTCTCCTTATCATTGTTTCGCTTTCATCGTTCTAGGTTTTCTTATTACATTCATTGTTCGCTAATCGCTAGCTCTAGAAGTAGTAAATGTTTACACCGAGTGACACTCTTATTGTTAACATCGACTTATTGACTAGGGCGATACACGCTGTCAGGTTTCCGCATGATAAGGCGCGAGATCGCAAACATAATATGGTAAAATACATGGCAGATTTCACTGTGATGTAGGAAATGACCATCATGCTGAAGATTAAGACTCGGACGGCAGATGGACTTTGCTGTGATAAACAATTACAAGGAAATAACATCTGGGAGCAGATTATAATGTTAGATCTTTGAAGTAGTGAGTTTGTAACCATGACAGGCGAAACGGAAGAAGTAAGGCTTTATATGGTCATGAAAGGCAGGCAGATGAATTTGTAAATAACATTTAAAGAACATATCTTGTGTGTCATGCAGAATGTTCTACTGGTGAGTGTAGTGGTTGGGGGGGGGGGGGGGGGGAGACCCTGAACGATATCAGACACTAATTCGTGTTTGGACTGGCATGGAAGTATTAAAATAAACTACTTCTGATTGAAATTTTTGCAACGAAAACACATGGGCGTGTCGTCGAAAATGCTGCTTATCATCTGCAACATTTTAAGACTGCTCCACTGCATTTTCATCTCGTCAAGAAGACATTTCAGACAGCCAGGATAACGAATAGAATCAGGATTCCAAACTAAGGACAGAATCAAGTGTTAGAGGATCTTATGAGATTAGACAGAAAGAAAGCTCGACTATGTTACTGGAAACCACGAGTCCTAGGAACCTACATATAGAATTACATTGGGATTATAATTAAAGTTATACCCCGACCACATGTAAGACGGACTCTTAAAACCATTCATCTTCTTCTTTGATCCTTAGCCGCTGACTGTCAAAGCAGTCAGTCTCCATCACGCCTGGTGGCGTCTTGTAAGGCAGCAACAAACTTCCCCCACTTTGCTCGGTCGGTGGCTATCGTTCGAGCAGTGCCCCAGCTCTGGTTCGTTCTTTGCATCTCGGCCTCCACAGTTCTCCGCCAAGTTGTTTTTGGTTGGCCTCTCTTCCCCTTTCCTTCAAGAGTCCACAGCATAACTGTTCTTGTGATGTCATCGGGGTCTCTTCTTAGGACGTGGCCAACTCAACTCCAGCGTCTGCCAGCTATGATGGTGTGCATGTCCTCTTGGTTACTCCGAGTAAGTATTTCTTGGTTGGTGATGATATTCGGCCAAAAGATTAGGATAATTTTCCTTAGGCAGATTGTGTGCAAGGAGGACAATTTCGACTTTGACATCTCTGTTACTCTCCAGCATTCCGCACTATGGGGAAGCACTGATAGTTCACAGCTCTCATTTTAATTTGGTGCTTAAAGCAGTGATCAGACACTATTTGGAAGTTTTCCCATGCAATAAGTCTGCTTCTCCTGTATCATCAGCTCGTGATTTCAGTAACTGAGTACGGACTAGGAATACTCACGCTGTCAGTGTCATAATGTGAACGACTGGAACGCATTCAAAATGAAGGGATGCGACTAGTTTTGGGCTGTACGCGTGATACCCCAATTGTGACAATGAGATACATGCTCAGATTGCTGTCGATTAGATCCAGATATGCGATGGCCCAGGCAAAAGCATATATGCGGGTAACCACCGACAGAAGACATGAGAATGTAGCTGACATCAAAGGAGCAAGAATCAAGAGGGGAATGTCATGAAAAGCACCGGCAGAGACTACGATTGGTCAGGTGACCAGGGTTGAAAATGTATCCAAAGGGGAAGAGTGGAGTAAGTCAGGGGAGAACTACTACCAGCAGGTCATCATTAGCCTTGGCAGAGAGTGCAGATCTTGGGGCAATGGATAAACAGAGCTGGAGATTAATCAGCTGATAAGTGATCATGCTGGGGTTGATGACGCCATTATGTACACTTATAGGTATGTAGTGCGTAGTGAGAAATCAAGATGTGGCTTCTCTGCGAGAATAAAGGGCAGGGTCGTCGCTGAACAGAGTGGAGTGTACATGACAACAACCTCCAGCATGAGAATGGAGGTAGAGGCAGTTACTGCAGCACTGAGGTGGCTGTCTGAAACTCCATCAACCAGGGTAGTTATATTGTCAGACTCTCAAGCAATGTTTTGGAAAGATCAGAACGGATGGCCGTGGCAGGAATGGAAAACATCAATAGAATCCTCAAGTCTTGAAGAACTGGAGTGGATCTACTGTCCTGGCTATGCAGTTGTACATGGCAATGAGAGAGCTGGCAGAGTGGGCTCGAGAGCACCCACATTGGGGACAATGAACATGGATAAGGGAGAGATACTAAGAGCTATTAATGATCGCCTGCTGGATAATGACACAGAAATGGATGAAGCAACAAGGCTGAGAATGATGGAGTTTGGCAGAAATAGACGTGAGAGGATGCATCCGTCGTATGTACAAACAGAGTGCTACAGGTACAGTTAGCATTCATACTCTTCGACATTTGATGAGGGAGACTGAGCACCTATGGGTTTGCCCGGAGTGCAATGAGGTCGGTGCTGATTAACATTAACAATAAGTCTGTAAATTCATTCCCAATAACCGGGTTTGTGGTTGTCGCGAGAGGTATAAATTATTTACATCCAAGATATCCTGGACATAAAGGTGTATCAGATGATACCCGGATAGTGCCAGATAAGAGACTGGTCTTCTAAGAAATACCCCATTCTCTGAAAAGAGTAATGGTGTATAGTAGTCCAAGGTTAAAGTCAGCTGTATAGATCACTAGGTGAGGTGGTACTGTGCAATCCTAGTTATCTAAAGTGCTCCTCTCACAGACCTACCCAAGACTATGACTAGGATAATAATTATGATTAAATTTATGACTCAGCTAGGGGTAATCTAATAACTAACCAACAAGAACCTAGAAATGAACTTAAATAAGTCAATAAAGACTGTTGGTACAATTTAAAATTTATTACATACAAGATTTTCTTGTGTCCTTTTAGTCATTTCACTTGAACTGAAATTGGTTCAACAAACAAAAAAATTTTATATGATAAGTTGACTTTCACTATCTTATAAATTTACAGTTCTTATTAATTTTATAGTAACAGTTCATCTTGTCATCTGTAACCTTGATCTTGATGTAAACTTTGGTTGGAGCTATTAGTAATACTTTCACTGTTATTAACTGATATATGTCTTACTGACCACTAGGATTTATCATCACTACAAATCTGTCAATTTGGGTTGTGGTAATTTTTATGAAACTGAAAAGTAGCCCAAAACTAGGCTACTTAGCTTATAATTCTCCTCTGAAGGCTTGAACCACAGTTACTGGAGAGAATTCTACAGATGAGGTTCTTCCAAAGGTAAAGGTGGCTCTGTTGATGTCCCTCTGTAACTACATGGGGCTCTGACAACAAGAGTCTCCTCCAGCTGATTTTGGCTCTTCAGATAGAGCACACACTTCAGTGCAGGATATAACCTGGAATGGAATAGTTAACCTACATGGTATTGGCTCTATTTCCTTATCTAGTCAGTAGATGATATTAGACAGTTCAGACCATATGCAGTTAGTCGCAAGAGACATAACAAGTCAGTAATAACACAATTATTACACTATGTAGCACAATATTCTAGTAATTTCTTTTGTACAGCTCTGTCCATGATTTGCTTCTATAAATTAATCAGGCCTTGTAGAAAACACTATTTAATACCTTAATTAATACAGTAAATCAGTAACTTTCTTTCTTTCCTTTGTTCCCAGTTGGTAGTCCTTTCCATCAAGAAATAATTCTTTAAAAGCATATCAAAAACTTCAAACACACTTTTCTTTTTTATTCGTTTCCATTTTCAATTTATTTGATTAAACATGGGCTTGGATTCCTTCCAATAATTACACAGTATTTCGAAACACAATTATCCACTTTCTAAGGCACATTCTGATTTATATATATATTCTCGCTTACCCTCAGTAATATACAGACGAGCTCACAATGGTCATACAGTATGCCCACAGCTGCAGATGGCAAAGGAAGTCTGTGACAAAAACTGCTGCTCTGCTCTAGTCTGTCAGTTTAAATTTTGCGCTAGTCCTAGACTTCCATATGTTCCTCCTTAAATAGGACAAAGCGTACCCATCGGAAAGCAATGACGTCACAGATATTAAAGTTAGTTGCTTATCCTTTACAGGACGTGGCAATCAACCCCAGCTTTTATTGGCTGTTTGTGATTTTTCTAGGCAATTTTTTTCATTCAGTAGTTTGCCATTGCTTTCTGAACGGTACGGCGCTTATACCATTGTTAAAAATCCACACAAAGCGATCTGCTACCAAACCGCCTGCAGCAGGTTTCGAACCTGGTATATCTGGATTATGAAACTGCGTTCATATCCATTAGGCCACAGACGCCGACTCACAGATATTAGTTTCCTCAAAAACCGTGCAATTGTAGACAATGTGTGCATGATGGAAAAACTAAAATAATTCTAGTTGGCTTATATCCCAGCGGATTTCCTCCATCTTTGTCTTATTGTAATTCTATGATTATACTTTATTTATTACGATAACTATCTTTCTCCTAGTTCCATCCGACATTTCACTGGAGCAGTCTAAACAGCAGTTATCACTACTAGGTTCATGTAACGCTGCATCCAACTCAGAATTACCTCAGCATTATAACACTCCTAGTGAAAGTCTAGTAATGATCCCTAATATTGAATTTTATCCATCATTCGTGAGGTACTCCGTCCTTAAGCACACATTGTCTGTCCATACTTTCCTTGGTTACACAGATTTGCTGTCCCCCATACTGAATACCGAGCATATAGTAAACAGTTAGTGAATGAAATGCTTTCCCATTGGCTGACCTGTATGCCGAATGTATGTACGGTGTCTCGTTTACGAATGAGGCCAAGAAATGATTCAGAAATTTCATCACAGTGGTACTAGTCTGTGGTTCAAGTTGCTAGTAGTATAAGTTAGACGCCTACATCAGACGGGTCTTGAAGATTGCCTTGACAGTTGCCGTAGTTACCCCTAGCATTACCGTCAGGGACGTCCTGCTGCCGCAGAATTTGACGAATGACGGAACAGTCAACTAACACCTTTAGGAACCAACAGTGACGGAACTCAACACCAACAGCAAATCATCATCAACCCCTAGCTAGTAAAGTATTACAGTCTGGTCCAGCTAAAGAACGTTTTTTAACGATAGCCACTTTAAAGTCACTACCAGTGATGAAAACATCAGTGCTACTTTTTTCCATAAAGAATTCTAGTTTTTATTTTGTTAACTATAATTTATTATTAAATTTGTTATCTGTAAATATAAGTCGATAGTCGATTTAATCATTATTTTAAATAAGAACTTAAGGCGCAAATTGATTGCTCTGGAGTTACTCCCTTCTAGTCTTAGAATTCACTTCCAGTGCTATGGCATGTCCTATATTGGGTCCTAATATTCCGTGTTCCTGGCTGTATATGATTTCTCCTTGACGAAATAGGGAATCAGTGAAGTAGTCTTACAAAGCTGTATGTAATAAGCGATATATTCGCCCACACACCCATGTTGCTTCGTTAAGGAGAGATCCAATCATGAGCAGTCTATCTTAGCATTTTCATGCCAAACCAACCATCATCAAAGTGTCTAATATTGGAAGGGGATTATACCCCATTCTTTCATGTAGAACATTACTGCATGACAAAATAAGATATTGCTCTTTACATGGTCTTTTCAAACTACAGGATCATATAAAATGTTGCCACGTTCGTTATTGTTTATCATTTTTAACAACTCACTACATCACAGATCTATCGTTGATATTCTCCTCCAAGATGTTACTTTCTCGTAGTTGATTATTACAACGAAGTCAATCTGCCGGAAGTGTTACATTACTTTCCATGCCTTAATCGTTAACAAGATTGTCATCTTCCGACATCCCAGTGAAATCGGCCACGTATCAACAGATGTTATCTACCTTCCCCGACAAAAGTCTGGGTCTTCACCCCATGCCGTCTGGGGTAACAAAGATTACTCTATTATCTTTCAATCATGAGTCTGTGTAACAAAAAGAGTTTAGCTCAATGTAGACTCTCAATCCTTCTTCTTCTTCTTTGTTCGCCCTGAAAAGGACGTTGGGTGCATTGTGTCCGTTTAGAGCGAAGCTGCGATATTTGCGCCTTTCGGCCGACACATCCGACTTCAGCACGGAATTTTGGGGACCGGGTTAGCCTTCCCTCTTCGATCCCTACTAACTCAGCCAGACTGCAGTGATGCAGCCTGTTCTAGGACCACCACTTGGAGGTGGAGTAGAGTCTTGGTCAGGTCTGGTTCGCTGACCCTGACGCAAGCAGTCTAGCTATGGGTCGCTAACTGCATTCCTCACTGTTGACGCATCTTAGGTCCCAAGACTTTGTTTGGTCAGCCAAGTAATCACACAAAAACGGGTCAGGCGGTAGATAGTGACAAAGTAGGACAAGATAACGTCGATCTATGAGGCCTGTGCTATGGTCCCGTACCGTGCCAGGTAGACCCAAACGGAGTTACGCCAGTTAAGAATACTGCTACTATCTGCTTTAATTATTTTCCACGAAATTGCCAGCTAAAAGTTTCACATTTAAAAAAAAAAAAAGCTCTTGTAAAATATATATATATATATATATATATATATATAATATATATATATATATATATATATAATATATATACTATATATATATATATATATATATATATATATATATATATATATAAAACTACATTGAAGCCGGTGCTTTCCATGGAGGAAACTATGTTTGCTTTTAGAAATATTCTTTAATTTCCCATGAAAAATTCAATTTAGGGCAAAGTATGCACATAAAGAATGCACTTTTACACGAAACGTGACCTTGCGAATCAAGGCAAACAAACAGAACCAGGTCAAATAATAGGAATCACAAATAAAGAGATGAAAGGATCGTTAAACAAATGTCTTCGTCAACATTTATATTAATCAGGGTCAATGTCATTATGTTGCTGTTGCTTTTCTCGTTATTTGAAGAATGATGAATGTGCAAGACTGTTCTAGAATCATAATGTTGTTTTTAATTTGGGTCAAGGCATACGGTAGAGACGCAAAGAGTGCTTGAGGCAACGATGGGTGTACTATTATTGAAGCTGTTCTCTGGGCATATATTAAGATACATGAAGGTATGGAGCATTTTGCAGGAAAATCAATCGACGAAACAGTGTAAGTCCCATGTGGTTTATGGCGGTGTTTGGGGAGAGAGAGAAAGAAAATGCCGACTGCTACTTTAGGCAATTCGTCATAAGAAGCGACTAATATGAGATTGTTCATAGAGGTGACCACCTCATCACGTTAAATTAATTGCTACAGCGACAAACGCCGCAAAGACATGAATGCTTTGTTGCAGGCCGCCTCCCTCCCTGTAAGGGAACCCGCTGCAGTTGTAGCTCTTTGCTTCATAAGGAGCGAGAAGGGAAAGATGATAATGATAATACAGTGTAAGGAATTTCCTACGTGCTAAACAGACGCATAGTTACATAGTTTTGCAGGGAAGGGAGGGGCGATGGGGTTAAGAGGTGAGAGATAATCAAATACAAGAAGCAGGGCGCATTGTCACGGATTGCTTCCCCTGCTTTTCAGAAGTGGTCCAACAGTGGCCTAAACTCAAGAGTATCTAAACTGGGTCGTCAAAGGTGTTCACCTTCGCACAAGATTACTCTTGGCAGAGATGTAGATAGAAGTGTAATGGCGAATATTATATATATATATTCATACGTTTGCTTTCATACATATAAAACTGAAGCGACTATGATTTAGTTTTAAAACACCATGTAACAATTTTAATATTGAATTAGTCTTTAACAGTTAAAATAAATATGGAAAGATTGGTGAGATTTTTCTGTAAATTCAAATTTTCGTCACGGAGACGTAGGTAAGAATTTATCAAAAGCCCGTTGCTTTCGCCTTTTGTACAAAAAAACTTAACTCTTGGTGAGTCCTGTCGCCGTGGTTTTCGTCATTTCTTGGTGATGAGTGTTCTTCTCTCACACGAATGGCTTAGTAAATTCAGTACTTCGAACCGTCTGATAACTTGTAACCACATACTTTTAGAAAAAATAGAAAGACAAATGCCTCTGCTAAGTACACTGAGTTGGAAGCTTAACAGGCGCATCCTCTCGCTGTCCACCCACCAATGTTAACCTCTCAGAAGAATTAAATTCTTGAGTATGTACAATGTAACTCAGGAAAGATGAATAGAAATCACCACTATTCCTCTGGGTATTTACTGGGAAAATGTGTCTGTACAGCGCGAATAATGATTTGTACCTCAGCTAACATTAACAAGTTACATATATCTCACAAAATGATATACCCCACTTGAGGCACATATGATGTAATCATCATTCATCACAACTCCAGTCGGAGTCTGGGGTCACCTCTCCTGTCGGGTTTTCCACACGACTAGCCAGAAACAATCACCAGCGCTTGCTGTAGTGGTTTATGCATATACTATTTTCGTATGTTGAGGTTGCCAGCCTCATATATAACCACTAAGCAAGAAACGCAATTCAAATTCACATTTGTAAAATAAATGTTCACAACTTACACCAACATTTTGGGTTATATACAATCTCCTCGCACAGGTTTCGGATGGACACGAGCAATTTTGGTGCATATGCTCTCGAATCAATTTCGTCTGAGTAATTTTGAATCCCTTCTTATGACGGGTTTTCTGCGATACACTTGACCTGGGAAACTAGTAATTCCTCTTCGACGGGTGTTCTCCGTACACTTGGTCTGGGAACGTTTCTCTGATGACGGGTGATCCTATTCCTAGGTTTAAAGTCCTGGTCCCTCAAGTTTTTCAGTCTCTGTATTTGTGATGAAGTCAGAATCATATCTCGGCATCATTCAAAAATTTATCACCGCACAAGCCCCGTGGATGTAACTGACCAATGACACGCCAGCTAGATGCAAATAGTGTCGGAAGATACGCTAGGAATGGAGGAAAACGAAAGTGTAGATGTTGATGATATTTCGGAAGGCAGTGTGCAAATAATTATGGAGTACCTAGATAAAGACGGACCAAGTTCGATTTAGGGATCATTAGCCTTAGGCAGATAGCAATAGATTCACTGGATGTGTTGTAGAGCCGAAGTTATTATGAATAGAAGACGGTGGAGCATGAACCATGTTGTGATTTTCCCTGTTTCGGCTGCTCTAGTGAATAGACGGATAAACTGTAGGATAAAGTGGATAGGGTACTATTAGTATGTGTAGAATCATTGTGTTATTTCTGGAGGAAAACCCGAAGTGTGTAGGTTTAGTTTAATTGTGTAATAATTAAGTAGAACGAATGGATTGAGCAAGTTGGTTGTGGAAAGAGTTTTAAAGATTTTATGCTTGCTGGAAAAGACTATCCAAACTGGAGGAAGGAGTGACTATGACAGATTGATTTTCTGTATTATTTGTTATATAACACAATGATTACCATAAGGCCTATATAATTTTATAGAAGCAAATCATGGACAGAACTGTAACAAGTGAATTACTGAACTATTGGGCTAGACCTTGAACGAATTTTGTTATTCATTACTTACTATGTTATACCTCCTGACTGGCTAAGGAGACCATGAGCGATACTACTTAGGTTGTATATTATGTTTCAGGTTATATCCTGCCCTGAGTGTCATACAAAACCTATTGTGACCAAGTCAGCAAATAGATGTTCAAGTTTGTCAGAGCTTTTGCCAGTATTAATTGTATCATCTTAACGAGTGGAGGACCCGCAGTGGTGGGGTTCTTTCCAATCATACTGCTGTACAGCCCGTGAGAAAGTTTCCCGGATAGACATAATATTATTCTGTGAGCGATCAGGGGCCACAACAAAATCTCCCAGAACGAACGTGAGTTTTGTCTCCCCTTTGATCTCGCTACCAACTGTATTAGGCTAGCGGTTCGCTTCAAAGAAACTATTGCTTGCTGGAGATCAAACATGTTACGAGCCACCCGCATTTTCCCGAGTCAGACAACACCAGGTGCAGCTTAGGTAATGTTATCATAAGCTGACCGCTACTGACCAAGTGGCGAATTTATATTGAAGGCCAGAACGAAATAAAACCGCGGGGTGGGGTCTGAGAGGGGAATAATGGGCTACGTATAAAAGAACCGAAAGAAAAGAAAACTGAAAGTGCAAAAAATTCAAGGAAACCAGAACATTAAAAGATATGAAAAATGAGACGTGTAGGTAAAATAAAATTATCAGTCAAATCTGTGACAACTTCCCCCCCCCCCCCCCCCCCCGTTTAAAATTCGTGCACCACGGACTAAATGGACAGTAATTTAATTTTTTCATAGACGTCCGTTTTATGTCCTTGAAACATCCTATACTATTAAAGGAAATTCGTATCCAACTTCTGTCTGTCTGTCCGTATGGCTACGAGTTCATTTCTCTTCCCTCTGTCTAGTAGTCGCTCGGGAAATGAAATTTTGCAAGTCCGTTCGGCACTGACGTAATTCCTTTCCCTGTGAACCTGACCTTGGTTACATAGTTCGCTCTGCCTGTTTCTCATCCGGATAAAAATCTGTAAATGTTTTGAGTTTAGGCGCCGCCTTAACTCACTGACCACTGTATAGGTAGTCCACCTGTTACGTACAGTGAAATCATTGCTGGACTCGGGGTGTTTACGTTTCACGGGCTTGTACCTAACTGCCCTGTGATAACAACGACTTATCGGAATTTTCCGCGCGCGAGTAACCCGGGTCGGCAATTGAAGCAGTTTACTGCCCGAAGAAACGCTCGCGTATTTCTTCTTCTTTTTCTCCACACCTACTCCCCTGCTTCGGTGGGAGCATTGGTCAATCTTTAGACCTGTGCCGTCTACAGGCGTGTCTGGAACTTTCCTTGCCGTGCCATTCACAATTCTGGCTTGGTCAACGGAAATGATCAAGTTGCTTGGTAGTGGCCTGGCGCAGGCGGCTACGTTGCTGTACATCAGTGGTGTTGAGACCGCTGACATATTGCGATTAAAATGAGGGAACTCTGATACCTGTAGCATAGAGTCTTCGATCGCATTCTGGGGTTCTACTGAATCATAACAGATCTCATTAGCTTCTATCTTTGGAGAAAGATAGGTATTATCTGCGATTTGCAGAATTTGTTGATTCGCTTTACCCCTACTGTGACGTACGTCTAGTTTGACAAGTGAATTTTCCCTGATTTGATGGATGATTAAAGGGACTTTCAGCTTTTCATAACATTAGAACCCCTGAACATTTGTTGTAACTTTTTGGTTTCGCCAGAGCGAACCGATTCCACCGGGACTCATTTAGTAGGCGGCATGAGATCTAAAGACACTGAGACGATCCCCGAGCAGAGAAGCTAGTTTCTCGCAGGTATTTATCATCTCCGCGCGAACCCTAAACCGCTCGCAAGATGGACCAGAGCGGTCAGAAGAAAGACACTGGGGGGGGGGGGGGGATCTCAGGAAGGACGGGCGGCATGCTATCAAAGACAGTAGTGGTCCCTGAAACGATTTCGCATCTCTGTGTTAAACACGGAACCGATCGCAGTGGGAGCGAACGGGGAAAGCTGACGCAAGCAGCGAGCGAAGATACGAGAGGCCAGGGGCGGCTTCTCTCTTTGGTCTGGCGGTCAGATCCCCAAAAGTCTTCTGAGATCAAAAAAGCTGTCAAGTTTCTCATGTCCCACTCATCTTTCATTTCATTCTAGATATATACAGACCACGTAGAAATACACTTTATCACTCGCTGGCCAGAACTTAACAGAAGCACTAGCTATATTTGAAATCTTGCTAGATTATCCCATGGATTTTATACATATTTGCAGTGAATTATATTCTGTGCAAAGCGGTAAAATATATATTGTGTAAAGTGATCAGTGGTCTAGTTCAGTCATTCTATTTCACTGGATTTTGTGTTAATTTAAATCTACTAAATTAAACCATCTCAATAGTTCCAGTTGTAAATGTAATGATATACCTGCTATATTATTTCCAAAAGATAAGATGTTAAATGCTTAAATTAACTTTTAAAGTCGCGAAGGAATTTATAATTAATAAATTTAGTTAAGTCCTATATTTATAAGAGTGTGTTTTAACCACTAAAACTCGCGCAGTGTTTTATTAAATACATAATTAAATACGCGAGCGTATATAAAATAGTCTTAACGGGAAATTCATCGCGCTTTAGGCTTTAGAAGGTTATTTGTTTTTCGGTATATTACATGTCTTTTTTTCTTTCATACAGAGTGATCGTAACCTGTGCGATCCCAGCATAAAGAAAGAAATAGAGAAATCATACAGAGTCCTTTTCAGGCTCGGTTCTTAACTTCCAGATATATTGATGGAACATTTTTAAATATAATTCTTGTGGCGGTCCGATGCGACCTAGCTATCAATTACATGAAAGAAAGCACCCCCAAGAACTTTTTTTAAAATAACTCATCAAATTTAATTACAATCTGTAATATAAACTGGAAGATGAACAGTGCCAGTAGCGATAACTTATTTACGGCTCTACTGTGAGAGAATACCTATTTACCTGACTGTGACTGAGCCTAATTTTTCCTCACTGGATTTAAACCATACCGGTCAGTTGCTATCATCACGCCTTGAAGGAATTTTACCTCCAGCAGCGAAATTAAAGAGACCTCATTTTCACCCCTGTATTGAATTGTGTCAGTGCCATCCCATAGACTCCTTTTCATATAATAAAACATAATAACTCTGAGTCTTCAAGTCCGGCGATTAGTGGGAATATTCGCTATCAGAAAATCTCGCTACATCTGGGGCGGGACATCGAAGTACTAGACATTTTCACGTGTCAAGAGTAATTGTTGTTTATATAATTATATGGATTGTCTGATGCTGCAATCGGTAAGGGAGTGTGTGTGTATATGAGTGTGGATCCTCACGCGTGTGCATGAATGATAGGAAATTAAATCTTTTTTTGTAACCATTTTGTTAACTTGCTTACCTAGTAATATATATTTTTTCTGTATACCCTACATTGTTCCTTTAAGTGGGATAGTTGATAATTTGTTAACTCTGTTTAAAACCCCCTCCTTTTCATTTGCTTAGTAAAGGGAAGAACAATTGGGAAGAACAGGATTTCTTTCTACCACCTATACCTAATTTTGTAACACCTCTTTTCAGAGTAATTAACTTCACTGTTAGATTAACTTACCTACGTTCCTGATAACTATTTATCTTTGGACTGGGTTTATCTTTGTCTAATGAGCGGGACGGGCTTAGTAGATACCAATCTTCTTCACCCCCCTCCCTACCTTGTTATTTGCATTTTTCTGTAAATTTTGATAATTCTTGTTGTAAACAATTGATTATTTTAGTGATTGTCTTTTTTTAACTTTAATAAACAACATAAACTTAATCGTTACGGTGTTGGACTACCCAAAGCCCATAAAATTTCCCCTATTTGTTTAAGATAGTTGTATCCACGTCGTCGGTGTGTTTGAAGCACCAAATCGGTGTGAGAGCAGATGTGTGTCTGGAAAACTGGCAAATAATTGTTTGACCAGGAGAGTGGAAGAGAAGATTGAGAGAAACGATTTGTCGTAAATAAGTCTGTCTTTACTCTCCTCCAGCACTCTGTGGAGCATCATATTTAATCTCTACATTTCTATCACTGAGCTTTTTTTCACCATCATTCTACACTCTAAACCGGACTACTATTTCTAAGACTCTTTCTCTCAAAATAAATTTACGACACCTACCAACATGAAGTGAGCAAGAGCTGTCATCAATAGATCCTTGTAAAGTAGTAAGGCAGCTTATCTCACTGTCTTCTACCCTGAGACGTATGTGAGACTCAAGTGGAGTCCCAGGGATCCCTCCGCCTGAAACCCTGTTTCCACCAAAAACATCAACTTTGCCCTCCCCTGAGGACGTTAATGGCGTCAGTTGGCAAATGTCCTGCAGTGACAGATCTACTTCCTGGATTACAGGCTCTGCAGTCTGCAAGCAAAGGACTGGACGGTTTAAGATCCCGCTTGGTCGCGAAGTGCCAGAGATAAAGCTCTCTGTGTCTTTTTCCAAAGTTCCTTGGAACAATTTGGAAACTTAACTCTTTTAGCAGGCGCCTCATTCTTACACCTTAGCAGCTCAGGGTGATGAGAGGGGCGGAACCTCCTTTCTCCTATCGTTGAGTTGGAGGGATACGCCTCTGCATATGATTTTTCGCTGTCCTGCCGGGGAGCTTGTGAAATATGACGTGATAGGGTTTGGCTCCCTTTTCTCGACGTCACGTGTCGGTTAGGTGGTGCTCGATCTGGAGCATGAGAGGTTCGGTGTTCTCCGACTGACAGAAGGTAACTATCCGAATTATAACGTTTGTTAGCACCTCTCCCACTTTTGTGCATTTTCCACGCCTGGGATCGTTTCGTACTCTTTCCCGTGGCTTTAGGGCTGTTGTCCCGACATAAAACCTTTCCTTGTTTGGGCTTCGGATCCAAGTCCAAAGGAAAGTCAATTTTCTGGAGTTGGGGCGCGGTTTTAGCATTCAAGTTAACTTTCAGGGGTGCAAGGTTTACAGGGGCGTTGTCCGATAAGGTCGCAATAGCGGTAAAACTAGGGTGACTACAGTTAGTATCTGTTTCCATCCTCCGGATTTTGCTTTCCAGTTCCTTCATTCTGATTTGGTGTAGCTGTCCCTTCCTTGGTTTTCTCTGTCCCTTTCTTGTCGCTCCATCTCCCATTTCTTGTCCTTTTCTTGTCGTTCTATCTCCCATTGCTTGTCCCTTTCTTGTTTTTCCATTTCTTGGCTCTTTCTTGTCGCTCCATTTCCACTTTCTGGTCCTCTTCTATCGCTTCTTCTACATACTTTCGGATGGATGCTTCTCTCTCCCCAGCCTTTTTACAGGGCCATGCCAAGATTAGACGGTTGCCAAATAAGTCGTCTACTTCGTATTGATCCTGCATGCTCACTGCATATTCTATCAAGGGCTGAATTTCGCTATCATCGTACTCCATGTACTCAGCTACCTCAAGTGCAATCCTGTGCACTTTAGCTAGATCGGCCATTATATCAGGGTGAGCAAACACTATGCAAGAATAAACCTAAAGATCTTAGTTACCTAGTCCACTAGGTGCTGATTAACTTCCTGGTGAATTAACAATAAATAATCAATAAAATCTAGGCTAGCATGGGAAAACTTTAAATCGAGAAGTTTGTAGCTACTCTGATTGCGACAAGCAAAACCCCCAAAACTCCAAAAAAATCTAAGTGATGTAAAACTTATTATCATCACTCCACCGTACTTATGTCAGTACTCAGCTATTGAGAGGATTTGTTACTATAATCCGAATGAACACCCTCCCTTGGTTCATATGCAAGCTCGTAAACTAACTATCTGTAACTTCTTATCTTAACCCACAAAAAAAATTCTGACTTTAACAACAATAGTCGTCAGCCTTTTTAGCCATAAACTCAGCAGTGATACCAGCAACCTTAACCAGCTGTGACATGTGTAACATGAACAATAATTGTAACTTGTGATTTATGATTGCTGTGGAGAAAAAGCGTTGTTCAGACTTCTTCCAGAAGAAATAGTTCGATTTGTCTAGGGGATAGAAATTCCTATAATTTGCAGAACACTTAACTCCAAGAATAAAGATAGAATCTTCTGAGAGATTCATACCGGACTGAGCCCTCATTTGACGTGGTTGAGTTAAAGTGTTAGAGTATTTGTCGAGTTAGACAATTGTAGTGAAATCGACAATGAGAGTGAACTGACAAAATTATAGATTACACATAGATATTGTGTAAATAGGGTGAACTTGAGACCCACCTGGAAGAGGATTCTTTAAAGTTATCCCTTTCTCCAAGCCTCAACACACTTAAATAGTCTAAGCACCACCCGCTCTCTCTCTTTTCTCTTGTCAAAAATAGAGACTATAGTAAGAGCTTGTAATATTAAGTATGGATGAAGGGTCGTGAACAGCGCGTTAATAAATGCGTAAAATTTATTAAAGGTTCTTGAAGAAGAAAAAATATATGAAAAATAAGTATATCAGCACAACAAAAATAAAAAGGCAACAATATTCACATCAGTTAACAAATCCAATTAAACACCAATGGACAAAAAAAAAAAAAAAACAACAGTTCACCAACACACAAAAACCCGCTGTAAAACACCTGAGAAATAAATAAACACAGCTCTCAGTCCTTCCGCTTTTGGGGAACCACGATCAATACTCCAGTTAGTGTCTTTATGTATATATCCTATAGGTGATGAATTTTCCCTAATAAATACACTGTAGGCACTATCCATGCACTGGTAGTTACACCCTAATAACGAGATAGGTTGAAGATACTCTGTCTATATCCGACTGGCCGCTAATACGTGCGGGGTTTTAAATGACCAGAAACACACACAAGACGAGGTCACTTTAGGACAAATGGTCCATTGCGCTATTATCCCGGCGCGTGAAATTAGGCCTGCGTACTTGGTGTTAAATCCGGTTGGGCTGGCTTGAACTCTTATTTGTGACTGAGTGCTCCGTTTAAGCACAAAGTCTGGTGATTTTTAAATTCTGCTGAAGACGCTGGTCTGATAGATATGTTAGAAGCCGCAATGCTCTGACTGGTGATCAAGAGGCGAGTAGGAAACCACTACTGCCAAATACGATTTTCAGATTTGCTATGGCTCGTTACACACTGCGTGAGCTTATTTCCCATTAGAGGGATGGGCGTTGACAAAGGGTTGTATTTCAGGTAGGGGTGACAACTCGTGGTGCTAGTTGCTTTCAGAAACCGCTAGATCGAAAAGAATGTGACGTTCTTCGCCTAACTAGAATCTTGCGATAGCAATGCGGTATATCCTGAAACTGAGACCCAAAAGAAACGACTTTTACATCAAGCAAACAATACGATTACAATAACGTTATAATAAACAGTTATGCTCCACTATGAAATCTATAATTATGGTTGTAATTGCTATGATAGTCTCGGCTGCCTTTATCCGTGTGACTCGCCCTCCTGTTACTTCCACTCTATCAATTATCAGCATGCGCCTGCATAGGCTAATATATTTTGTACACACATGTACCTGTCAGTAAATGTTCTGACAGCAAAATCTACTCTGTCTTCTTCCAACTCAACATAAGGGATATCTAACCCTGTAGTTCCAGCTGACTGGATATGCTATTCATCTTACAACATTAAGTGAATTTACATAAAAGTACAGCATTTGACATTACATAATAAATGGTATGCGCCCCTTGGGTTCGATACACAAAAGGGAAAAAAGTAATAACCTCCCAAAATTTAATACATGGAAAATGCAATGTTTTTGCTATAATAATACAGTTGTGACTGAAACCTAAGGCTACTTCCTGGACTGCCGTGAAAGTTATAAACTGTGGTCTAACTACACAAGTAGGCATATAAAATTTCCACACAACCATTAGAAGTTTCTGTCAGAAAGTAATAAGTGACTATCTCCTATAATGCAGTGTTATAGTGCCCGCACATCACTATTCAGTTTTAAGTGAATAACCTACACCGCTGACATTTCCTTACAGTCATGACAGTTATTTTAGCTTACTCTTAACCCAATGGTAAGCACTGAACGGACTAATTTTTCGCCGAGTAAGCATGTTATCGTAAGTTTACCATTAACCCATTGTAAACAATAACACAGGGAGACACGTACTGCTTAAGCACCCGTTTAACTAAGGCAGTGGACGGCGCTACATTATCACTGAACTAATTACCGGGAGAAATCACCTAAATAGTTCAAGTCACACTTCTATCAGGTATATATAATAGCTAACATGATTATATATATCTTATAAAAATATCTACTTACCCGAGATGACGAGAAATAGGCAAACACGATCTAGTTCTACTGAGCTAACATCTGCCTTAGTCTCATTTGTTCATCTACGGGCAGGAAAATTTTACGAGTGTGCTTGACTGAGTAACCTATCTAAATTTATAGTCTACAAGCGACGCTACCCACGGACACCTGGCATCGTCTGTTTCCACAGATGTTCGGCGTATAACGTAATCAAGAGTAAGACAAATGTTATTATAGAGTCTACATCAGAAGACAACAGCCCGCGAGAAAGTTTCCCGGATAGACATAATATTATTCTATGAGCGATCAGTGGCCACAACAAAATCTCTCAGAACAAACGTGAGTTTTGTCTCCCCTTTGATCTCGCTACCAACTGTATTAGGCTAGCGGTTCGCTTCAAAGAAACTATTGCTCGCTGGAGCCACCCGCATTTTCCCGAGTCAGACAACACCAGGTGCAGCTTAGGTAATGTTATAATAAGCTGACCGCTACTGACCAAGTGGCGAATTTATATTGAAGGCCAGAACAAAATAAAACCGCGGGGTGGGGTCTGAGAGGGGAATAATGGGCTACGTAGAAAAAAGGCGAAAGAAAAGAAAACTGAAAGTGCAAAAAATTCGAGGAAAACAGAACATTAAAAGATAAGAAAAATGGGACGTGTAGGTAAAATAAAATTATCAGTCAAATCTGTGATAGGAGCTCATGGAAATCCAAGATAGTACAGTACCATCTCATCTAGGAACCTATACAGCTTGACTATACCTTTGATGTCGATACACCATTACTCTTTTCAGAGAATGGGGTATTTCTTGTTAGAACAGTCTCTTATCTGGCACTATCCTGGTATCATCTGATACATCTATTTGTCCTGGATAATATTACCATCATTATATCTTTCCTCTCACAACAGTATTTATAAAGGCGGGCTTACTTTTTGAGGTTTTAAGTTTTCCAAATACTTCGATCTGTCACTTATAAGCATGGAATTCTAGGTCCGATCCTTCTCTTTCTGGTTTTTTGGGAGTTGCTCGTTTGAAGCTGCGAAGCTGTCTGTTATGTGCCTCTGAGTTTGCTAGATTTTATTTTCAGTTTCCAGTTCAAATCACAGATTATACTTCCCGGCAAACTTGCCACTGATATTCATTGTATATTCCGGCTCTCACTTCAATCTAATCATAAGCTCTTTTCGCACTACGTGGGTTGGAGTGTTTAAATTCAAAATATCCCCCACGTGTTTAAAATATTAAATTTAATATTTCCACGCGTGACCTCTTTATAATAAGACGTAATATTTCCGGTGACATCTTGTGCACTCTCACAAACAAGTGTGTGAACA
Organism: Oreohelix idahoensis; assembly: GCA_024509875.1. NCBI lineage: Eukaryota > Metazoa > Mollusca > Gastropoda > Stylommatophora > Oreohelicidae > Oreohelix > Oreohelix idahoensis. The sequence continues at coordinate 69,626 of JAMPIV010012891.1, forward strand.
TGTTTGCCTGGCGTAATGTCTTCCGCCAAGATGTCTACACAGACAGATTATCTTTAATAATCACCAGGGCTGGTCCCGCAAAGGCGATAAACGCATCTACCACCGGTGTAATCTGCCAGACAAACAGACACGGTCGCTCGGCAACCGCAGACAAACAATCTGGTTCTTTTCAGCGATCGGGCGCTTACCGTTTTGTGTAAACACCGTCAACAACTTTTCACCTGGGGTCAAATGTTGGACCGACGCGTTTCAAAGGGTGGTCAGACTGAGGGAATAGATAAGCGTATGACCGGTATAATTACCTGGTATTACCGCATTTACCTTGCGGAATGTAAACAATTCTGCGTCTAAAGCAGATACGGCCGTAGGAGAGTAGAGTGTTAGAGACTTCAACCTACTAGATTCAGCATAGAGCAAAATAATGAATGAAAGGGAAAAAAATTGTCAAATAATAAGCAATCGGAGAGAAAAACGAAGAAGAAAAGGGATACTGCCGGAGTGGCTGAAGCTGTGAGAGAGCCACCAAAAGAACATGTACAGACGTTTTGTCACACGCATAGAGAGCAAAGATAGGCAACACTGCTAACTTAAGTCAAATGATTTGTATAGGTACAACATGCGACACAGATGTCATCATCATCATCCTTTAGCTCACCAATGAGGACAGACCTTCAACAAATTCATGCCAAGTCCCGGATGTTATGTGTCATTCATTCAAGGTATTTCTATGCCGTATTTATCCCTTAAAACAGAAAAAGAAATTTCTTGTAGGTAGGGAGGTTCATGACGAAAACCAGAGAAAACTGAAAGATTCTGGACGGCTGACTAGTCTTCTTTTTTTTTTTTTTGTCCCTTGTGGCAATCTTCAGATTTGGCATCCCAAATGTTCAAACTCTTAACAGATTGTTGTGCCTGACACACAAAAAAAACTTTAAATCGTCAAAACATTTCTGGATGTTTTGAACAAGTTCAGAGTTGCATTTCTAGAGGCATAGTCTAGCCAGAAGGAGAAGAGACGAGTAAAAGAGAAAAAAAAAATAAGAGAGAGAGAGAGAGAGAGAGAGAGAGAGAGAGAGAGAGAGAGAGAGAGAGAGAGAGAGAGAGAGAGAGAGAGAGAGAGAGAGAGAGAGAGAGAGAGAGAGAGAGAGAGAGAATTTTTAAGATCCGTGACATCTTTTTTGTCGTTTGTCTGTCAGAAATTTTAAAAAATCTTACTTCATATAATCTGATTATTTGTGTCTACTTCTATGATCCACTGTCACTGAGCGTCAGCTCTTGGTGACCTATTTGTGTCTAAAGCACATGTACGTTAAACTGACCCAGAAAAACATTACACACACTGTTGAAAACGTCAGCAGTCCTACCTGCTGATACATTTTTTTTTTTTTACGATTTTAACATTTGAAATGTCGGGTACCTGGCTCACGTAAGTAATCTTCACCGACTTCTGTATTTGTTGTGTTTGTGGATTTAGCCCACTTCCACGAATAATCAACAATCAAGTTTTAATAGTACAGCGGGTTAAAGTTCAAAGGTTATTGAACTCTTTAAAAAAAAAATTACGCTTCCACGAAGCAGAAGAATACGCTCGCTGTTAAAAATAAAAATATGAAAGTACAAGGGGCTTGACATAAGTCTTGGGCCTGACCATGAAGGAGTCACAGGAGGAAGATGAAACTCGGCACATTTAAAGTTCATCATATTTGCACTGAATGTGTGAAGTACGCGTTTGTTTCTTCAATGGATTTTCCCCCTACGGTGCACGGCGCAATGTACCCTATTGACCGGATCTGCTGCTCCAAAGATTTGACAAAACAATGGAAAAGAAGGAGGCCAGAGCTGTGATAAAATTTCTGATGTTTCAGGGAAAAACACCTATAGAAATACACAGGGAGATGGAACCAGTGTTTCGTGATTCTTGTCCTTCACATACTTCGGTAAAAAAAACTGGTTTCAACAGATTAAGTGCGGCCGCTCAAATGTTGCTGATCTGCCAAGATCTGGTAGACCAGCCTCAGAGTGCAACGATGAAAATGCAACAAGAGTGAAGAAAATCATTGACCAGGATCGAAAAATGACAATTGTGGAAATAGCTAGTAGAGTAAAACTGAATGAAAGAACAGTTTATAGAATTTTACACAAAAGACTGAACATGAGAAAAGTGTGTGCACGCTTGGTTCCGCGACTGTTGACATGTGAACAGAAGCAAACGAGGGTAAATTGCTGTCAACAGTTGCTCAAAAAGTGTCAGTCAAAAATTCTTTTGGAGACCATGGTAACAGTAGATGAGACTTGGGTACACCATTATGACCCAGAATCCAAAATTGCCAGCATGCAATGGAAAACCCCGGGCTCCCCAACACCTGTCAAGCCGAGAGCGCAGAAATCTGCAGGAAAAGTGATGCTGACTGTGTTTTGGGACGCCAAAGGTGTCCTGTTGAAAGATTATCTGCCTCGTGGCAACACAGTTAATGAACAGTACTATGCAGATCTTCTCACCAAACTAAGAAAGGTTGTGACCAGGAAACGATGGATAACGCGCACTCAAAATCTTCCTTTGCTTCAAGACAACGCGCCCTCTCACAAAGCATGGCTTGTGCAGCTAGCAGCCAACGATTTCAATATTGAAATTCTTCCACACCCACTATATTCTCCAGATTTTACTCCGTCAGACTTTTTTCTATTCCCAAATCTTAAAAAACAGCTAAAAGGAAATCATTTTGACAGCGATGAAGAAGTTATACTGGCATGTGATGACTGGTTTAGTTTGAAAAATAGGGTGTTTTACTCCCAAGGTCTTTTCAAGGTCAAGCAGAGATGGCAGAAGTGTGTCAATTCAGACGGTGGCTATATTGAAAAGGAATAAGCACTATACAAAATTTCAGCTCTCTGTGACATGTCCTTCATGGTCAGGCCCAAGACTTATGTCAAGCCCTTGTACAAAGATAGCTAATGGCGAATTTCCATTCCAAAAATCTAGTTAAAAATCTGAGAAATTATCTTTAGGATTTTTCAGACCGCAAACGACCCCGAGGTCGACACAGCCTCATGAATTGGGTACTAGAGCAACTCTGGGAAGGTTAAAGGCGACCGACGTGATACTGACCACATCACCCCTCGTGTGCCGTATGGTCTAGTAAATATGGGCCTAACACTATATTACGAATATGCTCAGTGGATATGTAACGGGATCCTGTTTTTTTTTTTTTTTAACTAGCAGCAGTATACAGTACGGTACTCATTTTGTTTGATGTTTTCACCTGAAGATTTTATTTTTTTATTGCTTTTGTTTTGCTAATTAGTATTGTATTATATGGTCATAGTTGTTAACTTTCTGTGAACTGTCTCTTTTCTTTTATGCTGTCTTCCTTGTAAAAAAAATTAAAATTATTTTTAAAAGAATTATATTTATGATAGAATAAATATTTATGTATGCCTTTTCTCTTCTTTTCCCCCTTATATAGTGTTACTGGTACTGCTGTTATTATTATCACCATCGAAACTCTTGTTCGACGGGGGGACTCTTCTGATGATCAGATTGCCTCCTGTTGTATCGCTCTGTATAGAGTTTCCAATCTTATTACTGGTTTTGCCGTTATTATTATCACCATTATTAGTATTATTATTATTATTATTTACAGGGTGGCCCCAAAAAAGTGAGAACATCTCGTACAATGTAATATAATTACATCAAAATGTGTTTAACTGTATCCATAATAACTTAAATAGTTTACTGATTTACTTACTTAGCTATTTAACTATATGACGTTATTATTACGACAATTTCCGGTCGCCATAACTGGACATTACAGCAGGACGGAGCTCCATCACACACAGCCAGAAACACGATAAACTTTCTTCATCAGGAGAATGTTACCTTTATCGAGCCAAACATGTGGCCACAGCACAGTCCTGATTTAAACCCAGTCGATTAAGCCATATGGGGTGCATTGCAAGAAAAAGTCTACCGTCGGCTAAAATTTACCACAGTTGAGCAGCTCAAGTTGGCAATAATCGAGGAATGGAAAAATCTAGGGCAGCGCTTTATTGACAGAAGCATAAACGAGTGGCGCCAACGCTTACAAAAAGTCGTTGAGAAGCAGGGGGGACACATTGAACATGTTTTCTGATTAGCGTAATTACTTGGCATACAACTGTAAATGACAAAACATTATATTAATTCAATTATATTAAATAACCCTTTGCTACGAGATGTTCTCACTTTTTTGGGGCCACCCTGTACTTGTTGCGGATATCTTTTGGTATCCTGCCACCGGTGTACACTAGTGCCCTGGATTTCTATATTATAGAAGAATCTAGGGCACTAGTGTACACTAGATAGGGTGCCACCAGGGTTGAAGGATTTTAAGGCTTCAAAAACAGGTCATGACCTACTATGCGCGAACGGTTTGTGGGTTTAACCACGTACAACTGCGTGTTCGCATGTGCGAATAGTCTCCCATAGCAGATATACCCAGTGTTGCCCGATGACAAAAAAACAAAAAAAAATGTAACTGAACTGTTAATAGCTTCTTTCGTCAATTAAAAAAGAGATAAGACTTAATTAATTAGTTGTGTCCTTAAGAAATGGTCTGGGGTACCGTTTGGTGCATTTGTTATCTCTCATTCAAGGTGAGTTGCAGCTGTTGCTGTTATATACACTTGCGAGATACCTCTTACTTACTTACTTAGTCGTTCCCCTTCTACCGTGAGGTGTAGAGGTTTGGAAGAGAGAGCGCCAGACTATTCTATCGGCTGTCTTCCTCCTGGCCTGGTTCCACTCCAGTCCTCGGTCCCTCAAAGATTGTCCAATGTTGTCCTCCCAGCGGACTCTGGGTCGTCCTCGGGGTCTGGATCCTTGGCTCTTTGTTTCCCATGCTTGTCGTGGCAGCCGATCTTCTCCCATTCTGCAGACATGGCCAAACCATCTTAATTGGGACTGTTCTACTTGGGTCTGTAGGGGGTGGCATTTTAGGCCTTGACGTATCGTCTGGTTGCGTACCATGTCTCTTCTTGTTACTTCAACCACCTTCCTCAGATACCTCATTTCTGAGGTTTGGATCTGGCTTTTATGGGTTGTAGTCATTGCCCATGACTCGCATCCATATGTCAAGACTGGGACATAGGTGGAGCGGTATACAGCCATCTTCGTTTTCTTACCAACCTCTCTCTTGCTGAGGAATCCTCGATTTATGGCCTGAAAAAGTCTCCCAGCTGCTGCTTTTCGAGTGGCCAACTCTTCTTTGATGCCTCCCTTTCGGTCTATAATAGCTCCGAGGTATTTAAAGTGGTCGACCTGCTCCAGGACCTGTTCTCCCAGCTTAATCTGATGTTTTCTTTCTTCTCGTGATATCACCATGGATTTTGTTTTAGAGCTGCTTATGACCATCCCTCTCTTCTCCAGCTCTTCCTTCCAGACTTGCAGGTTGGATTGGAGATGTGTCTCTGATTTAGCAATCAGGGCAACATCATCAGCAAATGCCAGCTCTGAAATATAGACCTGTCTCATCTTCCAGTACCCCACTGAATACTTTCTTGTTCTCTCCTTACATGCCTTGATGACATCGTCTATAAGGAGTATGAAGAGGTAAGGTGATAGGATATCACCTTGTCTTACACCAGTGGTGGTCCTGAACTCTTCTGACTTATGGTTTGCTGTCCTCACATAATTTCTGCAAGACTTGTAGAAGCTCTGTATAGCATGAATCAGAGGTGCTGGAATATTCTTCCTTGCCAAACAGTCCCAAAGTTTGCTCCAAGGGACCCTGTCAAACGCCTTTTCCAGATCTATGAAACAAAGATGGATCTCTCTCTTATACTCAAGGGCCTTTTCACTCAGCTGTCTGAGTGTGAAGATTCGGTCTTGAGTACTTCGGTTTGCTCGGAATCCGCACTGGACCTCATCCAATTGTGGCTCAGCTAGGCGTCGGAGTCTCTGCTCTAGGATTCTAGAGCAGATTTTTCCAGGGACACTGAGAAGGGATATGCCTCTATGGTTTCCACACTGTCGATTGTCACCCTTTTTGAAAATTGGTGTTATGATGGCGATCTCCCAATCCTTTGGTATGGTCTTGTTGCACCATGCTGCCTGTAGGACCCTTAGGAGTAACAGGTCGCCTGATGCTCCCATGTACTTAACCATTTCTGGTGTTATACCATCATGCCCTGCTGCTTTGCCCATCTTGATTTTCTCCAGTGCTGCCCCCAGCCCCCCCATCTTCACGTCATCTCCACCACCATCGGCCTCCTCCCCTGTGCCAGCGGCCATCACCCCTGATGCTTGACCCTGCTCACCACCAAGGAGCCCTGAGAAACACCCCTTCCACTACCTCCCTCGGGGCAGCAAGCAACCCGCCCCGCCCGTCCTTTATAAATCCGAGAGGGCACTGCCTTTGCGAGATACCTCAAAGATACATATTGACAATTAATGAATAATATTGTTACTGAACACCGCAGTATACAGAATGTTGCGTGTCTTTCCAGTAAATATAAATAAAAAGATTATTTGGACTTCCAACTCTTGAACATCCTACATACAGTTGTTCATGAGAAAAACAAGACTCCAATAATAAGCCGGCAATGGTTAATGTTTGTCCTTGAGACTAGACTTGTTAATTGTCATGGCAAAACTCAGCCGAATAGGACATTGTAGTCTCTTGAAGTTAAAGGGCATGTCAGATGGTAAGTGGGTTATACGTGGTTTAAAGACATCTTCTCCCTTGCCATCTCTATCGTCTACGTACTTGTCCTTGAACTTTAAAAGTAGGCATGAATCCTCCTGATGTGATGATATTGGTCACAAAAGATGCCATTTGAAAAGCACGGTTATACGTTTTAATGTTCTGTAAAAAATGTTTTGATTCAGGTGTTGCACCAATAAGAAAATCTTTCAAAGCCTGTGGTGGATCTGGCTTAATTGGATTTTGTCACCTGAGCAACACATGCCTGGTGCCTCCTTTTCCCACTTCTTGGCCCCGCAGTGGTTACAGACTCTAGACATAGGGCCAATTTGCACTATTTTTTTCAGAAGCATAGTCATGGTCATAACTGAAAGCACCTCGATGCCACTGTCTTTAAGTATATGGTGGAATTCTCAGCTGCACATACCTGGCTGCATCAACTTGTTGCCTAGTTAGTCTCTGTTCTGGTGTCTCCTGTTGAGCACCAGGCGAGTTTCCAGAACAAGATCGTTGTTTAGGTGGCATTTCATAATTTAGCATATATAATTCTACGGAGATCTTTTGTTTATATTTTGAAAACAGGAAATAGAACAACAGAATCAAAAACGCAAATATAATTCCACGAAGATATTTTGTTTATATTTTAAAAACAGGAAATGGAACAACAAATTCAAAAACTTCGTTCATGAAACAAAACGACAAAAACAGAAACTGTTCTAATGCGAATTTTTAAGATGTCATTGTACATTCTTTTTAATTAATAATATATTTCTACTAATAATATATTTTTACATTATTTAATAATTATATATTTTTAAAGTAGCCGTAGGGTAGAATTTAATTAAATTTGATGAAAAACTTCAGACTCTATTTTTATGTTTTTATTAAGCCAAACCATTTCTCTCCACAATACAGAGGTTTATATTGTCCAGTGATGTATAGTTTTTTACTTTTTAATGGATAAGTGACCAGGGGTGATATAAATTTTCCTTGACAACGCATTGTTTACCCCTGGTTACTAACCACTTTCTGAAAACATTATGATTCCCACACTAAATAGGTGAATTGATAATCATTCCATAACTCTTCTGTACCAAACAAACACCAGAGAACCATTTATGGGAAAGCACATTACTCTCCATAAAGTCTGTGTTCCCTTCCTTTTTCTATCAACTTTTGCATTTAAATATCAATTCTATCATGCTCAACCATTCGTGTTGCATCTGCTTGAGTGGAACAGTTACTTTATTGTGGTAAGCTGTATAAATCAATTTAGCAAGAACACTATGGGTGACAAAAAAAAAAAAAAAAAAGAATAGAAAGTCGAGAAAATGCAAATTTCTTGGCAATCAGCACACAGGTATTAGTGGTAGCAAATTTTAAAAAAATAAAAAAGGAAGCACCTGTTATCGATAATGGAGTTGCACCATCATCTGTAAAGAAATTGAAGAAAAGTACCCTCTCAACCCATGAAAAAGATGGACAAACAAATAATGCCTTTATTCTCATGAGTGTGGAGCACTTGAATAACTTTATAACAGCAGGCATGAGATGTGTAGAATGTTGTAAATGTATGATGTCATGTAGGCTCAATGAAGAATCAAAGTATTCAAAGCAGGATTTCTGTCATACAATAGTTGTCAAATGTAGAAACTGCTCGTCGGAAACCTCTTTCAAAACACCAGGAGATGCAGAAAATGTAAAGGAAACAGGGAAAAACACAAAAAAGAACAAGGAAATTAATATAAGGATGCTAACCTGTATACGGCCACTTGGCCAAGGTCATGCTGTGAATATGTGGGAAGCAACACAGAATCACTAACTCCATCACAAAATCTTCTGACAAAGCCAAAGCAAGAAGAAAGACTTTGAGAGCCATCAGAAAGGGGTTTACTGACAAGGCAGAAGATAAGGAAAGGGGATATGTATACTCTAGGAGGTCATTAAAATGAAGCAAGAGTACAATATCATGTTTCGTTAACATATTTTTCTCCTTTTTCTTTCTTTTTCACACTTTCCCTTTTTCAGCATGACAGATACATTTTGAGATGCCATATCTCAAGAATGAATTGTTGGAATGCTTTAAAACTTTTCAGGGTGTTTCTTAACATCTTAAACCTTGTCCTGAGCCTAATTTTATTTTGCCTTCTCAATTATTTTTTTGTTTGTTACAGATATTTAGCATATTAATGAGGTTCGATAAATTACAATTTTCATTTTTTTCATAAATATCACACATTGGCCATGCTATATTTCTTGATATGCCAAGTGTTTTAGATTCAAGACATTGTGCATTTATTTGTAGACTTGCGTGCAGAATTTCAAATCTGTATGTTGAGAAATAATTATGTTGTGAAGGTTTAAAGTAACCCTGTATTTTTTAATACTGCAGCGGCCATTTTGAATAGCTAATTAGCATAATTATGTAATCAATCATATGGTTAGAATTGTCTCTTACTAAGGAACACTTTGACGTATACTGTATAGGCAAAATGTAAAGTTTTATATAAGAAAAATTCATGTTTCGTTGTTGTTGTTTTGAAGAAGTGATGGGTGGAGAGCGGGCACTTAACAGCTGACCGTTATTGCCTCTTCTCGTTCCATCTTGGTCTTCCCTGTTCAACCTGAAAGTTGGTTATAATTGGGGCATTTAGTGTTATTTTATTTACTAATTTTATATTCATTTAAAATAGCTATTGTCGTTTGCAGTTGCTGATTTTAATTTATATTAGTATTTGTCCATTTTATTTTCTCTTTTGTATTGTTTATAGATACCTATTGTCCTTTACACTTGGTTTTAATTTGTATTAGTATTTGTTCTTATTGAGTTTTTGTTTTTTTTAAAACCTTGTTGTCTTTCCTTGTCCTGTGAGTAGTTAGTAGGTTTTTTTCCCGTAGTTTTTATTTTTAAATGATTTGCTAGTTCCTGTTGCTTAATTTCTATGAAGTACTAACCTTATATGTTTTCCTTTGTTTTATGTATATATCTTTTAAGTATTGATTGGGCTTCTCCTGGGGCATCTATACTTAAAACCTTATCACCTGTCATGTCTATATTGTGATTTCTATAGTATGTTTTTAATTCAAGCCTTTGTTGTTCGTACTTTTTACAGTGGATCAGGTAGTGGTCTATGTCATTCTCTTCCTGACATTCTTGGCAGTGTGGTTCCTCTATCAAAAAGTATGCTGCACCGAGACGGAGACGCCACAGTTTTTTGTTCAATGGTATCTTTAGTTCTTCTCTGACCTGGCACGTCCTTGTTGGTTCTTTCGGCAGTTTGAACGAGTGTCTGCCTTTTCTACTGTTCTTCCATGTTGTCTTCCATTTCTCGTTTATAGTTATTGTAACGGGTGCGGGTTCCTTCAATTATATTTGTTGGTTGAATATTAAGATCACTCTCTTGACTTGTTTAATGTTTGTTATTTTGTTGGTTAGCTCTGACCATAAAGAAAGTCCCTTCGACGTTCTGATTTGCATATTTACAATAATTGATCTTTCTTGTGAGAGAGTTATCGTGCTGAGAAATATAAACATTAAACAGCTGTGGAACCAAACCCGTAACGTAATGAAGATATCAAGCCTTCAGTTTGAGTCCACATGTATTGGCGGTTTTCACATAGATAATATCCAACATTCACAAACTTCATATACAGTTCAGCATAATGATAAATTCCAAGTAATACAAGTAAGTACCCGTCCGTGTCAAAATAATATGTCAGATGAACATCATGGCTGTATACATGCGCTGCTGTAATCAGACAGCCAGAAATGAGCGCATGAGTTCTCGACAGCTACAAATGAATCTTAATTCGATTCTCCTTCCATCATTTAGTTTACATAATAAATCTCATACTTCATACTATTATCCGAACTGACCCTGAGTTCTATATTGAATTCATACTTATGGCTATATAATAAGGCCTCTCATTGGAAGGAATACAAGACACGACTTCTCTGCTCGACGGATAGCATAAAAGGGGTAACGTAACCAAGTCACCAAGCGTGACCTTCCCAACGCAAACACGTCATAATCTTAGCATATATTTCGCTTTCAGTAGTCCGTAAAATATCGACATATTCTATTAATGTTATTGACCTCAAACGTTGCGCACTGCTAACCCCAGCAGACGCCGTCATTTAAAATAACACCGTAACAGTTATCTTCACCTACTCTTGATCTCCGACCTTCCCAGTCCTGCTCTTATATTGTTTTTACTTATTCTTCCATTCTTGGCGTTCTGGTCTGCCAACTCGTTACCAGCTATACCTATGTGTGCTGGAACCCACACTAGCCTCACACTACATCCTCTGTTCCCTAGCGATGTATTAATTGCTAGAATTTCTTCCTTTATGTCTGGCCGGCTACATTTACCTGGGTGTTCTAGTGCTTGTAGTGATGATAGTGAGTCTGTAAATACCGTAACAGCTTCTGGTGGGTTATCTTCGATTATTTCTAAACTTTTTAGAATTGCTACCTTCTCTGCGGTAAACATCGAAGCCTCTTCAGTTACACTGTAGCTCTTTTTTAATTCCCCACTGTGGTATTACGACTCCTGCGCCTAGTTGCCCACTATCACTCTTAGATCCATCAGTGTAGACGGCCAGACTTTGTTTTGTGAGTTGATCTATGAACTTTCTACTTATCATTTTGGCTTCCTTATCTTCTATGTTTTGTTTGATCTTTTCAGTAAGTGAATAGTCTATGATTGGTGTTTTTAGTTCCCAGGGTGGTATTTTGTTTCTATATTTATTACTATTTTTAATTGTGTTTGACAGTTCTTTTATAGTTCTCCACCCTGTTGGATATCTATCTTTATTTAAGGGGACGTCCCATACCCTTGGTTGGTTTTTTTTATGAATGCTTTATGTGCTGGGTGGGTCACTTCTTGTGCTACTTTACTCCAATAATTTAATCTTAGTTCTTTCCGTCTTAGACCAAGGGGTGGTATGCTGTAGTGAAGTTTTTTTTTTTTTTTCGTACGCCCGCTAATACTCGAGGCGAAATCTCAGGTTATTATTTATGTCTAACCTGACATTGATTTTACGTGAGTATCCCTTTTTTCTTGTACAGAGACAGGTGTCCCTCGCCATTCAGGCAAATACTCTCCGATTTCGGAGGTACCCATTACAGCTGGGTCGGCTCAGGAGCCGCCAATCCCTGGTCGAGGACACTCTTTCAAATGTCCTCGCCAGGTCTCGAGTTAATCCAGTCCAAATCCCGGTCGACGAAAAATCCTTAAATGCCGTCACCCGGGTTTGATCCTGGATCACCCGGTCGCCAGAGCGGTGTGGTAACCACTACGCTAGCGCGGCTCCCAGTAGTGAAGTGAATCTGTATGACAAACACGCTCAAAAATTCCCCGCTCAAAAACTAGTTAACGTATTTTTAAAATCTATAAATAACTACAATATTTGAAATTTGTCTGAGGGGCTAGTCGAATTTACCGCCAACAATTTATCTAGCGGATTTGAATTTTTCTAAGAAACAAGTCAAAAGGTTACCGCCCATCCTAAACATTATCTAAGAGCCTAGTACAAATTTAACAACCAATCAAATCGTTTCCCTTTCTTGAAGTGTTAAGAAAATTTTGGTTGAAGTGGAAATATGCCTATTTTGGGTTTTTGACCGAACGAAGATATTTTATTTCTTAAAAACTAAAGAGAGTTAAACAGTGGGAAATGTCTTATATTATAGAGCTGATATTGCTTAACACATAAACATAAGATTCCTTCATAATAAAGTTATATTAACGTAGAAACATTTATTTTAGTAATATTTTCACATCAGGGTAATACCAAATTTAATTACTTAAAAATTACCCAGATTGAAATGCAAAGGAATAACTAAGGGAAAACTATACAGAACGATAGAGATTAATTGGCCGTTCAATTATCACTTTTGATAATTGAAATCGGTCCACAAATAACTTTAAAATAAAATATTCAGATTTGGTCAGATTAGACAAACTCGCTTAGAAACCACAATATTCTCAAGTCTCAAAAAGTTAACTTTTGTTTTTTGACTCTTCTCTGATTGGTCGGGTGGGTAATGCTATAAATAGTATCAATTTGTTGTGGTTTTCCGCCATTGAATCATAAACACCACGCCGAGCTGACGTATTCTAAAAAGACATTGTGACCAAGCCTTTGCCGTCTGAACTGTGAAAGCAGTGATAAGAACCCGTTGACGGTCAGTCAGCTTGTGTGCGAGTGAACTTATTTACCTGAGGGTTATATTACGAATTTACATCGTGGCTGCTTGCTATTGAGAAGAGGGGCGTGTGGAAGTTGAGAGCTTCTCAGACACTTGAAGCTAGACACCATCGTCTCAGCCAGGAGTCACACAGTTGGTGATCCTGACTACTATTGAAAGAACAGCAGTAGCATCAGTCTAAAGATAAGTCCTTTATAAGGCAGATAGTGGTTCATCCAAAACCTGGTTCACCCAGGCAAATTTAACAAAACTATGGTATGATGAAAGTAGCAGACCTTACAGTGTAGGACTAGAACAGTAGTAATATTTGCAACAAGAACTGTGTGTGCAGACATTCCAGTCACCCTTTACAGAAATGAACATATTTGTTTTCCAAATTATTTATTTGATTCTGTAATAAACATTTTCTTGATTTTGAAAGTCCTGACAAAAAGATTTATGTTCAGGACCATTAAATTGTACATATAACTTGCACACAGCTTTTCTTAAATAATTTTACTAAAGTTGAAGTTCTGTTTGAATTTAATCATTAATTATAATAAATACATTCCCCTAGACCCGTAGCTTAATCAATTTGGGATCAGAAGAGGTAGCAGTAGGGACTCAGAGTACATCATCATCATCTTCTCTGAGAACTTGCATAACTTGACCCCACTTTGACGTCTATACACCCTTACTCTTTTCAGAGAAGGGGGTATTACTTATAAGACCAATCTCTTATCTGGCACTATCCTGGTATCATCTGATACACCTATTTGTCCAGGATAGCCCATACTCTTAACATCAAAACCTCTTATCACATATGCCAAGAGCTAATTCTAGCGCTTCTACTGGTGTTGATATAAATGCACCTGCAATGGTTCTCATGGTTGCATTTTGAATTGTGTCTAGTTTTGCTTTGTTAGAGGCTGCAGCTGAGTCATAGACTATGCTGGCATAATCCAGTTTACCCCTGATGAAAGACTTGTAGAACATAAGCATTATTTGATTGCTGGCCACCCATCCATTACCTTTTACTATCCTTAGTATATTTAGGGGTCCCCTACAGCTTTCTACTAAATTGTCTATATGTTTATTATAATTTAGTTGTTTATCTAAAGTTATACCCATAAATCTTGTTGTTAAGGATGTACATATTTTCTGACCTTTAATGGTTATATTGATTTTGTTATTTTTGTTAAAATTTCCTTTGCTGAATATCATTCCTACTGTTTTGTTTACATTGATTTGGAAGCCCCAACTTTCCATCCACTCTGAAACTTTGTCTATTTGCTTTTGAAGTTTTTGGTAAACATGGTCCAAGTTTTTTTCCAGATCGCCAAATGGCACAGTCATCTGCAGATTGTGATACTGCGTTCTTAATGTCATTAAATTCATCTGCTAAATCATTTACAACTATAGTGAAAATTGAAGGAGAAATCACTGATCCATGAGGAATCCCATTCTGTTGTTCATATATTTCTGACCTATCATTATTCACCTGTACAGCAAAATACCTGTCCTGTAAAAAGTTTTCTAGATACCTATAGGTTTTACCAGTAATGCCAATCTTTTTCATTTTGTAAAGAGCTCCATCTCTCCAGCATTCATCATATACTCTGGCTACATCTAGAAAGACTGCCACTGTTTTCTCTTTGTTTCATGTTTCTACCCTACTGCTACCTTAAGTACTTTTTTTTTTTTTTTTAAATGGAAGACACTGATATAAGGGAAACAATAGGGCCTACAACTAATGTCTAACTTTCAACCAAAATAACTTGTTGCGTCACCTGAACAAATTTGACCCTCCCAATGCGTTACGTCA
>JAMPIV010012892.1:0-106914 GCA_024509875.1 Oreohelix idahoensis
GGATTAGGTTAATATCATCATCATCATCACATAGTATAACTTTAGATTATTCGTGTACTTTTTGCCTTAACTATTATCTTCTTTTTTCAGCATAGTTTTATTTTGTTCATATTGGATTTGTATTATGTATTGGATTGGTTACCCTAAGTAAATCAATAAATGTGTAATTGTGTTCGTTTCCAACACACGTTAATTACATATATAGAAGAAGGAAAGAAAGTGTGCGAGAGAGACTTACGTTCTTCCTTTCTTCCCTTCTGTTCACTCAGTTAATGGTGAGGTGGGGGCTCGTTAGCTTTATCATATAGAGAGGGGATATATTGGTAGGAGTGTCTTGCCACGTGATTCATAATACTGGGAAAACTGCTTGGAAACTTAGCACCCCAAAGTCTTACATTCACCTTCTCCACTCCTGCGCTGCCGACTTCAACGGTTGCAAGTAAAATCTGAGCCACTAACCACGCCGGCACCATCATCAAAACAACTCTCTTTGGTTACCCTTACCTTTTCGGGACAAACCTGTGACTTTAAGTTGAGGCTGCAAGTCCGAGATAGTACTATTGAGGTGTGCCCTAGACAAAAACATTAAATAATTCTTTTTGCAATTTTTGTAATAACCTATCACTGTCCCTTCTATACTGTTCCTTTATTCTACTTAGTAGAGGGAAAGAATACCGATTAGAATAATAGATAATTAGATAAGATATGCATATTATATGAAATAAGATAATTGACATATGTTAGAATATTATACCATTTTTACTTTATTTATACTTTTAATTCTGCAATATTGTTACCAATATTGATTTTTTGCTCAGCTCTAATAAATATACCTGGATTTTCGGCACATCGGGTAGTAAAACCCACGGTGTTCACGAAACAATAGGCTTTGTTGAAGTCAGACGCAATCGAACGAGCGAACCACATTTGTATAGTCCCCTTTGTTCACCAATGAACAATACGGCTAAGCCACTGAGATAACCAAACATTAGTTTATTGTTTTCTTGGTACAAGACTGTTTATTTGACAGTATCTTATCAAGCTTAGAATGTATTGTCAAGTTTTCTTTAATATTGTCAGTTTAATCTGTAAGGGGTAATGGTTATAGTGAAGTAAAAACGGAAAACTTGTTGTGGTTTACTCACCTTTTGGCCAAAGGGCAACGATTTTTTTTCGCTGTACATTTTTTTCTCTCTATAAGTTTAGTACCGATAGGCAGATTGATATCCTATAGCTTGAGCATGGCATATTTGATGCAAATTTCGCCTGCGCTATCCAGGGAAGCCATTGAGCTTAACACTCAACTAGAAACAAGAGAACTTGTGGGAATATGTAGAAAACGCAGTTGATATGCGCACATAGCAGAGCAAGAGAGAAAAGGATCGGATAGCTGCAGCAAGAGAGAAAAGATCGGATTGCAGAGCGGAAGAAAATACAAAATAGCTGAGAAAGACAAGAGTCTAAGGATAGGAAGAAATAAGGCCACAAGAGAATTGAAGATAGGAGAAATAAGGCAAAGAGAAGGCTGAGAAAGGAGAATCAAGGCAGAGAGAGGAGCATGAAACTTTTGGATGAATGAGGTCTGCTTGTAGGGCATTTCACATGAGACATCTCATATACACACGAGAGCAATTATAGAAAATAAAAGCTGAGTTGTTGACAACCGGAAATATGTAGTTCGGCGCCAGTGAAGTGGCTATGTTAGTGTATTCCTCGCCTAGAAGACAACACCATCATCGCAAGGCATTACGTCCATATGCAAAAGAAAATCCGCGGAAAAAACGATTATGAGAAGGATCTAGAAAAGTCTTCTGATATCATCTGGCTCACACGGTGCGCATGCAAGGTGTGTGTACAGGGACGCGCGAAGTGAACAGAACTCTACGGTCCCTCTCTGTACAGAAACTGTCAAATGGTTTTACCCTGCCCGCGTTCCTTGGGCATCGGGATTTTGTTCAGTGGATTCCCAGACCACCCCGGCAGAGAATAACGGAAAAGTTATTAGAATGCCCAGAGAGCTTACGTCTAATTGAGCAATGAAGGTTACCCTCAGACTGTATCTTGCTATGCGGTAGATCCTCTGATATAAACACAATTCTTGATCTGGCTAATCACAGAGAAGAAGAAAACAGGCACAAGTTCACTCCTGACCAACGGGGTAAAAGAGAACTCAACTATTACCTCACATCCCTCCGGTCATTCCTACGGTGGAATAAAAGCGCACCGGAGAGGATTGCGGGCTAATTCCGCTGGTATGCCATACGGAGGGTAGGACAAGATGCCCAAGAGTCAGCCTACGTTTGCACTTTCCCCCGGACAAGGGTTAGAAGCCAGATCCGCTACCCACTTTTTAGACACTTAACGGAAAAGAGAATTGTTGTGTTCCTTTAGGGGAAGGATAACATAACTACACATACTATTACTCGGGACAGGTTAGGCGACAGGACACGGATGCACCGCACCGACTCTCTTCAATAGGAGGTATATAGATAGGATCTCATCAGGTCAGAACAGTGTAGGTAGGCCGGTTGCTATACTAGCTAGTAGTTAAACACCCACGTGGTGTCGCGATTGTCTATTATTGAGGTCGAGAGGACAACTAGTATGGACGTGTGACAGTAAGGAACAGTTCTGTCTCACATGGCGACGACAGTAGGTGAAAAGAGCTTGGTGTACGCGCTATATGCAAGGCACAGAGCTGACGCGGCGGAAACTGTACAACATAATTTTAACACTGAATACGTGTAATAAGGGACCCAAACAAGCAAGCGGACTGAAGGGAGAGATTCCTCATTCGCATAACTAGGAGAAGGTCTTTAAGCAGCTCTATGGACTACTTTGTAGAGGAGCGTAGGAAAGGCGCAGATATTGAATTAAGTAAGCAGACAAGTTAGTACCGCAGCTGACGAATGGTATAGTGATTTTATTATCTTTAGGTATGGGATGTGCTAGTGAATCTAGTGGTCATGTCAGACTACACATCAGCACTACGCAAAGAATCATCCTTGAACCAAGTATTAGATTCCATGGAGAATCAGCCTGAAATATATAACTGTTATTACTGCTAAAGAGATATTTAGCAGAAACATTACTGAACGGCCAAACCTCCCCGACACGAGCAGCAACAATGTCATTTGAATATGGGAAATCCGAACTCAGTACTGCAGCTCAATGCGGCTAGACAGTCTTCTGCATCGGCTAATCACAAAGCCAGGGGTGTAGGTGTAGACGCTCCCCTGACTCTCCTGGGAACCGACTGCACCCTACAACCTTGACCAGTGACGAGCATGACTGTGTAAAAGATCTGACCCAGCAGGAGCAGAAACAACCACTGCTGCTAAGTGCAATATAAAGCTGCCAAAAAGTGAACTCTTTCCCATAGAACCTACTATCCATCAATGATGAACCTTTTCTGTTAAACTTTTTCAATTATTTTTCAAACTGTTAAAACTTAAGTGATTAATAAATTGCTGCCGATCGCACTAAGTGGCGATGCTATTTACGGCACCACCTCAGATTGGGCGAAGAGAGGCTCACACAAGAAGCAGAGGTGAGGAGAAAACGTCGAAAGGAGCACCAGGAAAATAAGCAGCTGAGGGCTGCCACCTCAGGGGCGCATTCCCATAGTCAGTTATGACTGAAGGGGCTATTATTATTATTAATTTTTACAAATGTAACTTCGATTTAATCATTTTAAATGTACTCATGTTTCTCTCAGTCAATTTACTAAACACACTCTAAAACAGAGCTTTAACCAGAATAATAAGAATTCCTCTGAGGAAATCAGAGGTTGGGGCTTGAACGAGCTAAAATTTAATCATTGCTTAATTCTTTCTCAAAAGTTGTCGTCAGATTCTAGAATTAACGTGCTCACAGCCAATGCAGTATTGTTTTTGCTTATCTGAATATCTTGTGAATATTCCATTGAGATAGAAGCGTCATTACCCTTCTAGTTTACAAATCTGCCCAGAGTAATCTTGTGTGAAGGTAGATACCTTTGAGAAGCCCATATTAGATACTCTCGAGATTTTTGCCACTTTTGGGCCACTACTGCAAAGCAGGGGAGGCAATTCCGTCAACATCTTTACATAACTGAGTGGCTAGACTTTGTCACTTTACATAAATGTGAGTAGCTGGACTTTGCCACTTTACATAACTGTGAGTGGCTAGACTTTGTCACTTTACATAAATTGGCTAGACTTTGCCACTTTACATAAATGTGAGTGGCTAGACTTTGTCACTTTACATAAAATTGGCTAGACTTTGTCACTTGACATAAATGTGAGTGGCTAGACTTTGTGTTTCTTTACCATAACTGAGTGGCTGGACTTATACTTTACATTAGTGCGAGTGGTAAAATCTACATAATTAATGAAAACATCTTTAAAGATGGTGTAGTTGACCATGTGGCTTGATTCAGTCTCCTTAAGTGAAGTGCTAGATGTCATTTTTGAGTTGCTTTGTTTGATTCCGCAGAAGTGTTGTCTTTATTTATAACTTTTGTTGCTGTCTCATTATCTTAAGCTCCCTACTGTCTCAGTGAGCAATTATTTTTCTGGTACTAGTAATATAAGGTCCTGTATAGTTTCCTTGATGTTTGTCATCTACAATTAATCTAATCTAAATGCATACTCGCAATTCAAGAGAACACAAAATTACTTATTTTAATGATATCTGCTACACATGTTTAAGACGCATTCACATGCAATGCCATTCACGTCTTGTAAATTTGTAACTACTCACCTGGAATACCCCGTAAATGGTAACATAAAATGTTAGCTGGTGTTAAATGCTCCCGTGCAAATTCTGTCCATTCTTGGCAATTTTTTTCACCTGGTATTTGAAGAATAAGTTAATAAGGTGGTCATAGAAATAATATGGTTTCAAAGGTCAAGTTGAAGCAAAAAATGTCTGCCAGAATTGATGGAAAGTGACAGCCTGTGACAACATAGAAGAAAAGATAAAAAATTCGTTCGCCTAGACCAGAGAGTCGGGAACCTTTCCGTGACAAAGAGCCAAATATTTAAATGTGTCTCCATTTTAATACATTGAAGAGCCGCATGAAAAAAAAAACCCACATGGTATCCCTCATTCACTAAGAGTTAAGAAGTAGAGAGCCGCACAAGATGGCTCAAAGAGCCGCATGCGTTCATCATTTCGATACCTGACTTTAGAATAATCAGCATGATTAGTAGTGATTAGTCATATAATCAAAAATACTGCTCAAGATTACACATGTCCATCATTCCCTAGACTTTAGAATAATCAGCAGATGATTAGTTAGTGATTAGTCATATAATCAAAATACTGCTCAGATTACACATGTCCATCATTCGCCTAGACTTTAGAATAATCAGCAGCATGATTAGTAGTGATTAGTCATATAATCAAAATACTGCTCAAGATTACACATGTCCATCATTCGCCTAGACTTTAGAATAATCAGCCTGATTAGTAGTGATTAGTCATATAATCCAAAATATACTGCTCAAGATTACACATGTCCAATCATATCGCCCTAGACTTTAGAATAATCAGCCTGACTAGTCATATAATCAAAATACTGCAAAATACACGTTCATCATTCTCCTTTACGCACCCTATGGGAGCATTGATCCACTGACTCCAGGCTGGCCCCCTTACAGGAAGCCCTGCACATAGCATTCACTTGCTCTTTACTGAAGTGGTTTCTGTAGCAATTTGTTTAACCTGATGAGGTTCCCAACCCCATGTACAACCTCATATTAGCCGCCTCGTAACGAACATGCCTGAGGGTAACAGTTGGCCCTATCTTTTCATTCATCCTCTTCAGAAAACCTCGGGAACTACGCGGAACTCAAGGTTATACAAAGGGAGGATAATATACTACCGCCATTAAAAACGCATCGCATTAGTTTTATGAAACCACAATTCGTTGTGCTAAATTTAAAATACATGAAACCACTGATTTTACATTTCTGATCCATTTACTAACCCAAATTTGCTGTAATATTGAAACATGAGACAATTCAGAGCCCGGCTCCTAAGCAGTTGTCAACCCTAAGGTTTAAAAACAAAAGTCGCACTCACTGTCCATTCAGTCACATTTCATGCCCATCATTAATACCGTGTAATAAAACCGTTGACAATTCAAGCCTGGGACGGTCCAATTGGTGTACCTGTCCGCCCGAAATCGCTGGTTCAGTCCTCACTATAGTGGACGGTCACAATTGAAACGTCTGGCAACTTCTCTGGTCGCCATTCCACTGCTGAGCATATCAACAGCTTTGCCATCGCTCTTGTGACGACAGTCGAGGCATGACAAAAACCATTAACAGACTTTCTTTCGATGAAAACAGATCAAATGGCATTTTTTACTCGCTGAAACTTGACTAATGCGTGTGCCAAAATTTCAATGTGATTCGACTTTTAATAAAGCCAGAATGAAGCAACACGCAAAATTTGAAGTAAACATCACATCGACAGTTAAAGTGGGAATACAGAACTTCATCACTTGCACACTTTCTAGGGGTTTGAAAATCGCTCCCTTGGCATAAACATAATTCAACTAGTGAAAACATGTCACGATTTCGATGCGTATTTTTTAATGGCGGCTAGTATATATTTAATAGGGAACAGTTAATAGATGAGCAAAAGTTTTGGTTTTTTGACAGAGCAGTGGAGCCAGAAAGGAAAAGGAAAAAGTGATCCCGCTACACACCCATTGGATTAGGCATATTGGGAATATGGTGGGGGTTAGGCCCTTATTGCCTTGACCATCACACACTAGGTCAAGTGGATGTGGTCAGCATTATGCTGGCCGCCTTAACCTTCCCAGCGTTCCTCTCTTATCCAATCTATGAAGCTGGGTCAACCCCAAAGTCGTTTGTGGTCTAAAACATCCCACCTCAACTGGGTGTCGAACCACGGACCACCGAGCTAGGAAGCCAGTACACTAACCACTGTGCTACCACGGCTCCAGTGGAGCCAGAGAACATTATATTTTCTATTAGGATACTAGCAGAAAAAGTTTTTTTTTTTTTAAGTGTTTTTATGTGTTTTCATAAAACCACATGGATCTTTGACAGGAATTGTTGAAGGAATGATAAAACAACACGTCTCTATTGGTTCCTAGAGAGTTGCTGTTACCTTATGTAGATCTAGCTTCTTTTGACTGCCTCGAATTCTAAAGGTACC
The DNA here is from genome assembly GCA_024509875.1 of Oreohelix idahoensis. Taxonomy (NCBI): domain Eukaryota; kingdom Metazoa; phylum Mollusca; class Gastropoda; order Stylommatophora; family Oreohelicidae; genus Oreohelix; species Oreohelix idahoensis. Next base: position 7,177 of record JAMPIV010012892.1, read on the forward strand.
GGGTTTGATTCCCAGTAGAGGGAATATAATTTATGGACATTTTCTCTTCAGAACCAGTGGTCCCAATGATGTCATACTCCCCCCTGGTCTCCTGAGCAGTAAGATCAGATGCCTAACATTCTCTGATAAGGGCAACAAAAAAAAAGGAGGTCCCGTGTGCAAGTTGCACATGTTAAAAATCCGACGGCAGTTGGAAATCGTAAAGAGTAGGCCATAAGGCCGCTGCCCTGGCTAAATATTGTTAATTGTTAATCAGAATCGACCTCACTGCACTCCAGGCACACTCATAGGTGCTCAGTCTCCCTCAGCAAATGTCAAAGAGTATGAATGCTAATTGTACCTGTAGCACGCTGGTTGTACATACGACAGATGCATCCTCTCTCACGTCCATTTCTGCTAGTCCCACGTTTGATGCCAAACTCCAACAGTCTCAGCCTTGTTGATTCACCCATTGCATTTGCAGTGTCATTATCCAGCAGGCGATCATTAATTGCCCTTAGTATCTCTCCTTTATCCATGTCCAGTGTCCTCACAATGGGTGTTCTCGAGGCCAGTCTGTCAGCTCTCTCACTGCCACGTAACCCTGCATGACCAGGACAGTAGATCCACACCTGTTCTTGAAGACTTGAGGATTCTGTTGATGTTTTCCATTCCTGCCACAGCCATCCATTCTGAACTTTCTGAAGCATGGCTTGAGAGTCTGACAATATAACTGCCCTTGTTGATGGAGTTTCAGACAGCCACCTCAGTGCTGCAGTAACTTCCTCTACCTCCATTGTCATGCTGGAGGTTGTTGTCATGTAGGCTCCACTCTGTTCAGCTAAGACCCTGCCCTTTATTCTCGCAGAGAAGCCCCATCCTGATTTCTCACCATGCACTACAGACCCATCAGTGTATACAATGGCATCATCATCCCCAGCATGATCACTTATCAGCTGATTAATCTCCAGCTCTGCTTTTCCACTGCCCCAAGATCTGCACTCTCTGCCAAGGATAATGATGACCTGCTGGTAGTTTATCCAGTTTCCCCCCTGACTTACTCCACTCTTCCCCTTATTTTCAACCCTGGTCACTTGACCAATCGTAGCCTCTGCCTGTGCCATCCATGACACCCCCTCTTGATTCTTGCTCCTTTGATGTCAGCTCAGTTCTCATGTAGGGGGTGTTTTTTGTCGGTGGTTACCTGCATATAGGCTTTCGCCTGGGCCATCGCATATCTGGATCTAACCGACAGCAATCCGAGCATGTATCTCATTGTCACAATGGTGGTATACCGCGTACAGCCCAAAACTAGTCGCATCCCCTCATTCTGAATGCGTTCCAGTCGTTCACATTGTGACAATGAAAGCGTGAGTATTCCTAGCCCGTACTCGATTACTGAAATCACAAGCTGATAATTATACAGGAGAAACAATAGTCTCTGTTCTAAGCATGCTACAGCCATTGTTTTTAAGGCTGCCAGTCCTCGCTTGCACTTCTGTGTGATCAGTTCGACATGATACTTGAAAGATAGCCCACGATCAAACGTTACTCCCAGATACTTCAGCCTGTCTTGCCTTTCAATGTTCTGCCCTTTGAAAGTGATGACTGGACGGTCTGCTTTCACTATTTTTAAATATAAAAATTAGAAACCTACCCACGATAAAAATATTTATAGAAAGCGTGATTCCTATATACACACACTGGAATTCTCACCGATGCTATAGAGTTCATGCACTGTGATGAGATCCTTCTTGTATGATCTAAGGAAGGGGATCGGAGCACTGATGGAGTTGTCCGTGTGCAATGAAGATAGTTCTTAAAACCAAATCAAACCAATCCTTTCAGCGTGTTCTTTTCTCTTCTGCTTGTTGTGAGAACTTCTTTTCGCCCAATCTGAGGTGGCGCCGTAGGGAGAATCACCACTCTACAAGTATACCAGTCTATTAACATCATCATTTCCCTGTTTGCTCCCTTCGAAGCATGGAGCCTCTCATACCAGTCTACACTCCAAGGAAAAAGTAAAAACGTGATAAATAAATAACAGACTAACCTGCTCATCATTTTTGTTGGCCCACTTTATCCTGTCCAGTAAGTCACTTAGATCATGTTTTATCGGTACATAGTGAACATAGGGCTCTAGTTCACAATAGAAATGCTCATAATATTCTGATTCCGGCTTTAGAACAACAGAATCTCCAACAAGCAGATAAGGGAGTCTGTACGCTGCCACTGTACCATCAATGTTCAGTTGATATTTGTACTGTTAGATATCAGACAATGAATAAAAAACTTAATTCATCACACATCAGGTTTTTTAAAACATTGATAGAGAAAAATACTAAGCATAATCACCGTATTTTCATCATCATCATCAACATTTTCCTTTGCGCTCAGTATGGAAACCTGCTCCAAGCACATAAGCCCATACATGCCAACTAGTACAGGTTACACATATTCTGTACAGGTTTTTTTCAGATTTGTACAGCTGTACATACCTTCTGTAAAAATTTTGTGCTTAATTATTTATATATATATATACATACTGAAGCACATTAAAAACGCACCACCTGTATAATCCAGGAACAGAGTTTGAAATGTAAATGTAAGTGTTTACAAGTTTACATATTTGGAATCTTTATTCATTTTCCTATGAATCCATGCTGGTCATTAATTTGTACATTTGATTGTTATGAAATTCACTGCATTCTGTGCAGGCAATGGAGAAAACCAAAAATGCAACCAATAAAAAAATGCATTCACACTATCCTCAGTATCTGGTATGTCCACCGTGTGCTTGCAAACAAGCTTGGCAGCGGCTCCGCATGGAACGCACAAGTCTCTGAAGGAAATTCCGGGGAATCAAGTCCCATTCACGTGTAAGAGCAGCTTCGAGCTGTTGCAGATTAGCTGGAGAACCTTGCCTGTAGACTCTGCGTCCAAGCTCGTCCCACAGATGTTCTATAGGGTGATAGGTCTGGTGATAGGGCAGGCCAATCAATTGTCACAATGTTCTGCTGCTGTAGATATTGCTGCGTAATGCATGCGGTGTGCGCACGTGCGTTATCCTGCTGGAGAAGCTGCAAGTCTGGATAATTTGTGAACGCAGGAGCAACCAATGCATCCAGAACCTCATCTCGATATGTCACAGCATTAACATTTCCACAGAAGACGTGAAGAGGCAAGCGATGGTGAAAACTGAATCCTCCCCAAATGTGAATACTACCACCTCCAAATCGGTTGTGCTGACGAACACAGCAATCTGCAAAGCGCTCTCCACACCGTCGCCAAATCCGCATACGTCCATCAGCAAAGGATATGTTGAATCTGCTCTCGTCTGTGAATAGGACAGCATTCCACTGCAGTCTAGTCCATCTGACATGTTGCTCTGCCCATTGCAGGCGCTGCTGACGATGTATGTGAGTAAAGTTTGGCCCAACATAAGGTCGTCTTGCAGTAAGACCTGTATCTCTGAGTCGTCGTACGACTGTCATTCGAGAGACTTGCCCACGTCTACCCACTATTGCTCTTGCTGTTTGCCTTGCCGGGAGAGAACGATTCCTTAGGTGACTCAGCACAATATGACGATCTTGCGCAGGGTTAGTAACTCGTGGTTGGCCACTCCGAAGTCTATCCCGGGCACTGCCAGTGGTTCCGTAACGTTCATTGAGACGTACAATAGTGCTGTGGTGGCAATTCATCCTTCTGGCAATGGCCAGCGAGCTCATTCCGGTCTCCAGCATACCAATGGCTCGTTGGCGGTCGTTTTGAGATAGTCGTGGCATTTCAAGCACATGTACTGGGTGTTTTGCCTCAACGGCCTTTCTATACCGAGTATACTGCCACAACGCGTACACATTTTCAGGGTCATAGCTGTTGGGAATCGTGTTGCACGTGTAACTTTCATTGTTTTCATGTAGTCTGTACACAAACCCGTGGGTTGAATCATGCACTTTCCATTCCAGCAGCCATTCGCTCTCTACCTCATGACAAACACGGGGAAAATCCATGCCCACACTTTTTTTTCCAGCTTCTCGGCATCAGTATATATAATAGTGGCAGAGCCGGATTAACGTAGTAGCGCAAGTAGCATATGCTACGGGCCCCGCGCTTTTAGGGGCCCCGCGCCAATAAATATGTACATAATTTTTTGGTCATCTTCTAATACGAGCGTTGATGGGAAGGAGCGAAGCTCCTGACCGGGTTGGAAGGAAAGTCCACTGACCCCCCAGCCTCGCAATGACACGTCATTGGGCCAAAAGAGCTGGAAAGCTCGAGTGCCGCTGGTTAGAGAGAAGAAAAAAAAATACGAGCGTTAAACCAATGATCTTGTGATTTATGCCATCTTTAGCGCCTTTTCATTTGGTGTCACGAAATTGTGAAAGAAAGAGCATAAAAGGGTGACTGTAACGAACAGTTTTAGTGTAAGGGGAAGTAAACTGGAGTATGTCAGTAGTTGAAATAGATTTTGAGTTATAGCACTTAGTTGCTTGTTAGCTATCGAATTATTTAGAGAGTATCTCGTGATAGTTTCGAGAGACAGATTACAGACAGCGTGAAAAGCGCTGATATAGTTATTCTGTATTGTTTTGAGTTGGGTGAGAAAAGCTCGCTGCTAGCCCGCAATTGTTTGTGTTGTGTGAACAGTGAGAAAGTCTCGTGACTGCTTTTGAGCGGGACGAGTGTGTTATCTAGGGAGAGTGTTCCGGGCGTTTTGACCGGGTAGGAAGACAGTGTTTTTGGGAAGTGTGAAATGCCTGTACAGTGCTGAATTTAAAATGTCGACGGATTTTTCGCTGTGGGTACAGCGTAGTATGAAACTGCAGTTTTAATTATTGTGGAAGTGTTTATAACTGCAGTGTACAGTACTTTAGGCCATGAATCATGATAGCTCCTGTGAGAGGATTGTTATTGAGGATTCTTTATAGAGCTGAGTTTAATAAGAGTACTTTAGGCCATGAATCATGATAGCTCCTGTGAGAGGATTGTTATTGAGGATTCTTTATAGCGCTGAGTTTAATAAGAGTACTTTAGGCCATGAATCATGATAGCTCCTGTGAGAGGATTGTTATTGAGGATTCTTTATAGCGCTGAGTTTAATAAGAGTACTTTAGGCCATGAATCATGATAGCTCCTGTGAGAGGATTGTTATTGAGGATTCTTTATAGCGCTGAGTTTAATATGAGTACTCTAGGCCATGTATTATGATATCATTGTAGCTGCCGAGTGCGCAGTTCTTATGTGGTAATTTATATCTTGTGTCGTGCTGATAACGCGAATAGACACCCTATGTGCAACAGTGGTGTGCTAGTTTTATAGGATCAGACACCCGCGAAATTCGCGTGATATTAATTCACAAGTGTTAGCGTGTAGCCTGAGTGGCGTTAGTATATGAAAGACAGACATCACATTTGAGAGCTGTATCCAGGCCCAAGGAAACTTATTCAGTATCAGTTAAACTGGGAACTGTTAACTCAAGTCGCAAGTCGCAACTCGCAAGTCAAGAAATTTATTACTCAAGATTATGAGATGTCATGATATACAGTGGCGTCTGTATACCAGTACAAGTAATCATCTGGCAGTATGAACGAGCGGTGTACCTCCTTTCAACGAAATTGACAGACGGTGACCCATTTCCTGCTTTCCTGTGCGGTGTGTTAGCACGTAGCGTGCTGAATCGAGGACCTGAGCGGAATCGAGTGTGTCAAGTTCCAATGCCTTTCTGTTGTCGATTGTTTTACCATTGAACTTTGTGATATCCAGGGTGTTAACGGAAAGGAACAGAAGAATTTTCATTCAAGATAAGTAGTTATGTTTGTGGTGTGAACTGTGTCGCCTTAACTATGTCAACGAGCCTTCCTGTGCTTTGCATCTCCTATACTGTTGAAATCTGTTGTTTTTGTTGTCTAATTCTATATAGACATATTATTAGGATTTAGTATTGATGCTAAGTATTGATGGTTGTATGATATAGGATGACTTCCCTCATATGATGTTATAAGGGTTCTTTGAAAAGGAATTGATGATACAAGTTTATGAATAATATTTTTGGTATACATACTGAACTGTGTGAAATGGAAGGGTAATTGTCAGAACTTCTTGAAACATAAACTTGCGACATTAATAATTATACTGATATAGATATACAGTTGACTGAGTGATTGAATCACCATGGATTTTGATAATAATCCTGCAGATATAAGGCCTATGCTGGAGTGTGCATTGTTGATAGGTAGAGATGAAAAGGGATTGAGAGGTCCAAGACTTGGAGTATGGATCATGGACGATTTGTTGGTTAATGTGTCAGTATCCCTAAAGTTATTTGCTGAACATAACTTTAAGCTTCTTTGTAATTCAATAATGGCTAAGGATTTGATTGATTTGCTACAGCACCTTCGTGTGTTTTTGAAACAGTATATTGAGCTTGAGCACGGACATGTAGTTCAAAGTATATTCAAAATAATCCACAACGGTATTCCTGATGAGCAGAAAAAGGAATTAGGAAGTGAGAAACAAATAAAAGTCAACAAACAAAATGCTCTACAGGAAAGAGCCAATTTTCTACAGGATATTGCCGAAAAGAAGGAATTAAGAGAAACAGTGTCGAGACTAACAAATGATCTAGATAAGTCAAACACGGAACTTACTAAAGTGCAAGCGGCGTTAGATGCTGCATTGGGCAAAGTTAAAGATTTGGAAGATCAAGTGCGTTATAGAGATAGTGAAGTAAGTGATCTCAAGCAACAACTTCAGGAAAACAAAGAGAGGTGTAGTAAATTGGAAACTGAGACAACTGACCGTGATAGGTCGTATACAAACACACTTCTTGATTTGTTGAATAAAGTAAATTCTGGTATTGAAGAAGAGAATTATACTGTATTTCCGAATGAAGTTGAAGAACTAATGAATGATGAGGATAGTGAGAATGAAACACGACAACTAAGTGTAAATGAAGAAAAGGATGAGAAAGACAAATTAGAAGAGTTAACGACTGAGAGAGAGGAGATGATTAAGATTGAGAGATTGTTAACAGAGGAGAGAAGTAAAGTTTTGACATTTGACAAATTAAATAGGAAATTAAGTGAAGAAATTTCACAAAAAAGTGTTGAAATTGCAGAAAATACAAAAAGGGTAGAGGGTCTACTCGATGTTATTTTAACCAGCGGAATATGGTCTTCTGTAAATGTGGACAATGCTAGACAGAAAGTTGTTTACCAACAGGTTAAAAAAGGAAAGATCCAGCCCTATACAATCTTCGCTGATAGAAAGGTTAGATGTGATAGACAAATATCTTTTCGAGGGAAATATAACTTTCGAAGATCTTTTGATTCTTCTTCCAATAGCAATATATCTTGGCGGCAGTGTAATAGAGAGAATGATAAGGTAACAGTCAGTCCTGATAGATTTCAAGCTAAAAGCCCAAAGATTAAACGAGTAACTGATTTTGGAAGTTCTCAGAAGATGATATCAAGGGATAAAGTTATAAGTAGTGGTTCCAAGGATGAAACCCATTATAGGCGTAACGATAAAGATACTTATAGATCTGCAGATGATACTGTAAACAAGCATGTTGTCAAAGAAAAGAATGGAAAGAGTTTTTGTAGGAGAGATGTTTCTAAGGTTAGAAAGTACCAAGGAAATTCATATGATAATAATTTTCCTTCTCAGAGAGATAAGAGACAGGTTAATGTATCTCAACAGTTTAATTCTCAGAATTTTGAAAATAATGGTACAGACAAATACAAGAAGAGTTTTCAATCGTGCAATAATTTTTCTGACAGATTTTTTGTGCGGAGTAGAAACGTTAATCATAACAAGTCTGACTGGGATTGTAGACATGATAATGGTCTCAAACAAAGAGGAAATGATGATAAATATTTTGATCAAACGACGAATAATAAGAGCAATTATGCTAATTTTGCTCGACATGAGCCTAGAAGCATTGTTATTAAGCAAAGTAGCAATGATAATGATGTCACAAATACTACTGCTTGTTATGTTTCTGATTTTGAAAGAGCAGCACGTTGTTGTGAACCGAAACGAAGAGTCGATGACATCGTGGGGTGACCAGATTACCACACGGACCACAGTGCGGGGTAATTGTTTGTTTAACCTCTCCGTTGTTCGTAGTAAATTTCACCATTCATTAAAATGGAATTTTCATTTGTATTTTTTGAACAGAGGTGACTTCTTGAAATGGGTCAGCGCTCCTGTTTACGTTAACGGCTGTTTACGGTAGCGGCAAGAATATAGGTCAACATTGTGCCCGAGTGTTTTCTCAAGCGAAACATATCAGCGTGCTAACGATACATTGGACGTTTTACCCCTAGTGTTTATGAGATGTCGGCAAGACCTATGGAGATTTTTGTTTGCGTTTGATTTTTGTTTTGTTTGTTTATTAGGACAGTAGATGTTAATGTATTCTATTGCATAGATCATTATAGGTTGTTATATTATGATCATCATCTTTACGCATCATTTGATGTCTATTGTTTTTTTTATATGTATGACTGTTTTAATTATAAATTAGTTCATTTCGATGCTATTTTTATACTATTGTGTTTTGGATAATATGTAGTGTGTTAGATGGTAGTGACGTGTTGTTTACTATTCATGAATGCAATGAGCAGATTTATATTTAACCTTACTGGTTACAAACTTATGCCTATTTTTTATACTCTGGTGTAGAACTTGCAGTTTTTTTTTTTGGTTTTGGTTTTACAGATGTGTTGGGTAGAATAGTTTTGTACATGATGAGTTTGCCAGCCCTATGCCCATACTCAATAGTTATAATGTTACAATAGTTACTTTTAATATATCAGGTGGAGATAGATATAAATTTATAACTAAATAACACTATAGCTAAGCTGAACGTGATTGTCAGCCGGAAATATTTAAAGTTTAAATTGAACTGTATAGAGAAAATTAACAGCGGTTGCTGATATTGTTATTGGATTGAGAAATCTAGAGATCTGATTTAAGCACTTGCTTAACATACATTACGTTGTTTTCATGTATTTGCAAACTTGTATTTTGGTAATAGTGTGTTTTTCTATGTGTTTCTCTGTGACGTATTTAAAAAAAAAAAAAAAAAAACTTACACGTGTTGTGTAGTGTTTGCTTAGATGCAGGAATTGTTATATGTCTCTCATTTTGCTAAAGCTAGTTTTTTTGTTAATTTGTTAATTATAGATTTGAATTAATTAAATTAAAATACTATTTTTATGTAACTTAGCATTACGAAATATGTTTGTATTGTATTTTTTGGAAAATATTTTTTCCGGACATTGTAATTTTTTATTTTTGGTTTGTGTGTGCCTAGCGGTTGACTATGTGCTATGTTTGATATGTAGAGTAATGTTAGTTCTTTAAAGAAAGTTTTTTGTTTGTTTTTTGGATGTTATGTTGTATTAGCGCTTGATTATGCGTTGGTCTTATAGCAATGCTATCACTTTTTTGTGTGGTGTCGATAATTTATTGTTGATTATGTATAACTTGTATAACTTGTTTAAATTTCTGATTATGTTTGGTTTAGTTATAAACTATTTTTGTAGTATTAGTATAGGAATACTTTGTTATTTTGTTTTGTGCTTTTCGATCGTGTTTGTATGTATTTTGAAATACGTTGTTGATCTAAATTGTTATTAGTATATATTTTTACCAACGTTCTCTATATTCATACCTTTTGCTTTCTATCTGTCGTTGTTGATTATTCTTCATCCCATCCCTTCTTTTCTATTGTCTTTTCAGTTTGGTTTCATATTTTGTTTACATTTCGTGCTTTATTTACGTTTCACTTCATTTTCCTTGTATACTTCTTCTTTCGCTTCTTAAACTTTCATTCTATGTATTGTTACTTTAATGGTATAACTTAATATAGTGTAGCTACTTGTGATATTTGTAATTATTTTACATATAACAAATTGTTTGAATGTAATATTATTGTTTTTTCCTCATATTCTGATTTCATACTTACCTTTATTACGGATCATTTTTCGTTTGCTTGATCTTGTCTTTTCTTTTACTATCGGTTGTTTCCTATTTAGTTGTGCTGTATTCACTTAACTTGGTTTTGTAATGCATTATTTTTTGGGATGCTTAATTGATTACATTGGATACTTCATTTTTACATTTCACTTAATGCTTATATTTGGTAGATGTCTTATTTTAACTTAACTTAAAGTAATTCTTATACGCATATGTTAGAGTTTCATTGTCCTCTTAATCTTTTTTTTTTTTTGGTTTTGGGGAATGTATTTGTCAAAAAATTGATAGAATCAATTTTTTTCTCTGGGGGTGAGGTAAGATGTAACGAACAGTTTTAGTGTAAGGGGAAGTAAACTGGAGTATGTCAGTAGTTGAAATAGATTTTGAGTTATAGCACTTAGTTGCTTGTTAGCTATCGAATTATTTAGAGAGTATCTCGTGATAGTTTCGAGAGACAGATTACAGACAGCGTGAAAAGCGCTGATATAGTTATTCTGTATTGTTTTGAGTTGGGTGAGAGAAGCTCGCTGCTAGCCCGCAATTGTTTGTGTTGTGTGAACAGTGAGAAAGTCTCGTGACTGCTTTTGAGCGGGACGAGTGTGTTATCTAGGGAGAGTGTTCCGGGCGTTTTGACCGGGTAGGAAGACAGTGTTTTTGGGAAGTGTGAAATGCCTGTACAGTGCTGAATTTAAAATGTCGACGGATTTTTCGCTGTGGGTACAGCGTAGTATGAAACTGCAGTTTTAATTATTGTGGAAGTGTTTATAACTGCAGTGTACAGTACTTTAGGCCATGAATCATGATAGCTCCTGTGAGAGGATTGTTATTGAGGATTCTTTATAGAGCTGAGTTTAATAAGAGTACTTTAGGCCATGAATCATGATAGCTCCTGTGAGAGGATTGTTATTGAGGATTCTTTATAGCGCTGAGTTTAATAAGAGTACTTTAGGCCATGAATCATGATAGCTCCTGTGAGAGGATTGTTATTGAGGATTCTTTATAGCGCTGAGTTTAATAAGAGTACTTTAGGCCATGAATCATGATAGCTCCTGTGAGAGGATTGTTATTGAGGATTCTTTATAGCGCTGAGTTTAATATGAGTACTCTAGGCCATGTATTATGATATCATTGTAGCTGCCGAGTGCGCAGTTCTTATGTGGTAATTTATATCTTGTGTTGTGCTGTGAACGGTATTCTATGTGTATTTCATCAATGTGTTGTGACGTGAATAAACCCATATGAAATGTCACCAGTCGTTTACAACCATCCATGACTCTTGTGTACGTACCTGTGGTGTAAACGACTAAACCAACACACGCACTTAGTATTACAAGTGTGACAGGGAACTTAACACGTATTTAGAAATAGCCCCGGAGTGGGCGTGGTCTATCTGTATCGAGAACCTGATCATCGCTTACCAGTAGACTTCTACAGTGTTTGCCTGTGTGGCGGATATATAGGTATCAACTGTAGACATTACCAGATCCACAACACAACAGTAACGTTAGCAGATAATTCAATAAGACACCCTTACCGTACCATACACCAATCCTTTGTATCAGTATCAGTCATTGGCCATGACGATACTCCTACAATAGCCATGATTGACTTTCACGTGCTTGACGGAGGTACAACAGTAATGACCTCATGAAACTAAAGCCTATAGTTGCAACAGTGACTTAGTGTGATTCTTCATTATTTTAAACTTAACTGTTTGCGGACGGAAGCCATTTAAGCGGCGTTGAAAATTTGGTCACGTTTGGACGGAAGCCACTTTTTTGGCTCTAGGCGACTGCCCCTCTAATTTTGTTTCGTTCTTTGTGAAATGAATTTGCATTAACAATAAAAACTAGAATTTAGGAAACGGAAACTTCCTGTTTTAATTGAGGTATACGGCGTGCTCGCACTCTCTTTCGATCTTGATTAAAATTTCTTGATTTGTAAGGTTAGAAAACTCAAAAAAATGAACATTAGACACAGAGATATTGGACGTAATTATGCTTCTGGAAGTGAAAAACGTAAAGCGAAGGAAGAAAAAGAAAGAAGAGACCAACTTGTGATATCAAAAACACGTAAGCTGACAGAATATTTTGATGTTCATGGTGGTGGTACTGTGGTAAAGTGGGATGTTATAAATATTTATAGGGGACTTAGTGTACTGACTGAGATCAGCTGTGAAGGTATCTGTATCTAATAAGTATAGTGTATTACAGATAACCTTACTTGCTACCACATATTACCTCAGTCAGAATTATTCTGGAATATTGTGATGACTACGTTAAATGTCTAGGGTTATGTAAATGATGAAGTGTAAGTCACAACAACAACAGACAGATAAACAATTTAATTTATTTCACAACACTTTACAACACTGTGACAATCACACACATGTAACACTCTATAAGACCATCTTAACTAAGTCAGTTTTAAAAAAGTCAATTATATATATATGTATTGATTTCTTTACATAGAGATATCCTGATTCAGCTACACAGTGAACCAGGAATCACAATCCAATATAATTACAAATAGTATGTACACAGTTTATCAATATAATCTTGGTATTGACATAGCTTATATTTCTTATCTTATGTGTGTAAGTTGTGAAGTAGTAATATGAGTTAATACTGGTTTTGTTTTTCAAGCTAGAGTGTTGTTTGTCATCATGACTTCAAGTGTTTGATCATTGGGAAAAGTTCACAGTTCCTGTCAATTTAAACAGTTTTTAGTCCCTCTTTATTTACTGTCAATTTTAGAGGGGGGGGGGGGCACATAATGTTGAGCTCCTTGGCCACACTTTCTTAACTTTCGTGATGACTGCAGTAAAAGACTCCTCTGCTCGATTACTTCAATGAGTTCTGGAGCCACCTCACTGGTCACTATCTGGACCCAGTAGTATGCTGTCAGCCTCAGGATTCAGTAACTCAGGCCAAATGCTGCCTCAATGACTTTTGACCACCGTCCCACAATTCATTGGAAATAATAAACAGTTTCGTTGACTGGCAATGAATAGGCACAAATTCCGATCTGCCTCGTGTCCCAGGCTTTTATTTTAGAAAAAAATATGCACTGGTGCTCAACGCACTGTTCTTAGTAGATTTATTACAAGATGTGGCCCGGAACAGACGCCCTGAATTGAGTATATTGGCAGACCTAACCAATCATGCCATGTTTACCCATCTTTTCAAAAAAGTACCCCTTCTATTCGTTTCCCATAACAACAAAAACTAGTATTTGCAGTCCAACTAATCGTGTTTAGTCTTACATCTCATTCCCGCCAATCAAATAGGAGTTAACATGGTAGGCTATTTCCGTAACGTAATGTTTTTCAAACACGTTATAAAAAAATTTTATGAGCAGAAATGATTCCATGCTGTCAGGCACCCTCACTATTTTATTTTGGCCATAATTTATTTTATTAATAGACTAAAGGCATAACACATAACATATTCTTGGTTAGCAAGTCCTGCCGTACAATAATATATAAGTTAAAGCGAGCTACATGGCGGCGTTCAAAATATGTGTTTTCCAAAGATAGTCGTATATTTGTTTTTTACCACGCGTTCACTTCTTTGTCATAGGGTGTCTTCTGTACTTTCAGGAGCTTAGATGTAATTCAGTAGAATTTCATATTTCCTAATAAGCATTTTTCATGTTTTTAAACCTGATTCTTGTAGTAGTAGTGTTTTTTATCACTGACTATGTGAAAAAAAAAAGCTAGTGCTTGTGGCCTTACACGCGGGATGGTAGTAATTGTGTATCGCGCGACTGTGGTAGTATTGCCTGCATTTCGGTTTTCAGCCCCTCCCTTCTTTCTATCCTAATTCCATCTGTCCATTCGTTTTTGGTAACATAGTGTATAAATTGATATGAATGGAATTTTAAATCTAGGTCAGCTGCGTATCTCAAGGTTTTTCTTAGAACTGCAGTACCCGTTTTATCGTAGAAAGCGTGTATGCTGCAGTAGGCTTTTACTATCAACGTGAAACGTTACAATTTGCAGACGCAGGAGAAAACAAGGGGGATTTCGAGTACAGTCATTGTGACAGCACTGTTCTTTACCATTCTTCTTTCCTTTTATTAATTTTATTTGTTAGGCTTTACATTTACGTTTTAATTTATATATGTGGATTAGAATTTCTCACGACAAATCCTCCCCTCTTAAAACAGACGTTATATGTCAGTCTATAATTCTATATACACATAGAGAAATTTATTATTATTCCTGGGGTTTAGGGTGATTCTCATCACACGGATGGCGGCTTAAAAAATCCGCTCCCAGATTTGTTTTTCCACTTATATACTCTATGCAAAACTCATATGGCTGGATCAATAAAGACCAACGGAGTAATCTAGAGTTCTCATGTCTAGCCTGTGCTAGAAACGACAAAGGTTTGTGATCCGTTTGCAACTTAAATGCCTTACCATACAGATAAATATTGAATTTCTTTATCGCCCATATTACTGCAAGACATTCTTTTTCGCTAGTTGAGTAATTGGTTTCAGCTTTATTCAACTTTCTGCTAGCATATGCCACTGGGCTTAATTCCCCATCCAATGCATCTGATCTCTGTAGCAGAGTTGCACCTAACCCAATATTACTGGCATCCGTTCTTACTATGAATTCTTGACTTAAGTCAGGTAATTTCAAAATAGGTTTACTTGTGAGCTTTTCCTTCAATTCTTGGTAAGCCATTTCACATTGTGGTGTCCATGTAATTCGATCTGGATTTCCCTTACGTGTCAAATCAGTTAACGGTGCACATATGGAATTAAAGTTTTTGATATACTTTTGGTAGAAACCACATAATGAGACAAAGGATCTCACGTCTTTCTTGGTTTGTGGTCTCGGGGCTTTCTTTAGTTTCTCTAAATTCTTTGGGTCAGGGGTCATGTTTCCCTGATAAACTGTGTGTCCCAAGAATTCCAATTCTTTACATCCAACGCAACATTTGGTTGGTCGGGCTGTTAAATTCGCTTCCCTAAGTCGATTAAATAGCATGTTCAGAGAGTCAATGTGCTCCTCAAATGTTTCTGTTGCTATAAGGATATCATCCATAAAATTTGTGATACCTGGATTATTCAGAGGGTCCAATAATTTTCTCATCATTCTAGAGAAGACACTAGGCGCATTCTTTAATCCAAATGGCAATCTATTAAACTCATAGTGTCCTTCTGAGGTACTAAAAGCTAGGTATGGTCTAACCTAAAGTTTTACTGGAATCTGATAGTATCCTTTACTCAGATCCACTTTTGAGAAATATTTAGCTTTATTTAGTCTGGCAAACAACTGATTTGTATCCGGCAATGGATCCACCTGTCCTTCTGTAATAGCATTCAGTCTCCGGTAATCTATACAGAGTCTATGTTCTCCAGAGGGTTTCCTTAAGAGTACAACACCGGAACTATATGAAGATTCACTGTGTGAAATAATTCCTTCCTTCAACAAATAGTCTATCTCTTCCTTCAAAGCTTTCTCCTTAGCAAAAGGAATCGAATAGGGTTTCATACAGACAGGTGTGGGGTCTATCAGTTTCATATCATATTCCAATAGGTTTGTATGCCCTGGTCGGTCTGTTAACACCTCTGCATGATTATCTAGAACCTGTTGCACTCTCTCTTTCTGAGTTTTCGTTAAATGTGTACTGATTTTCACCTGTGCCGCTGTCTCACAGGGATGTAATGGATATTCATATGATGAAAGTGGTTCCTTTTTCATCTCCATGGCGATGGACAAGGTCAACAAGTGAGTCTCTTCCTGATTTTCTCTTTCCAAATATTTCTTCAGGAGATTCACATGATAGATTTTTTCTTTCCCCTTCTTATCTATCTTATAATTGGTTCTAGACACCTTCTCTAGAACTGTATATGGACCTTGCCATCCAATTTGTAACTTATTCTGGCTACCGGGCAGAAGAAGCAGTACCTTCTCTCCCACAGCCAAATCTCTGTCTTTAGCTTTCCTGTTATAATAGGCAGCATGTTTCTTCCTGGCTTGTTTCAAATTTTCATTGGCAAGTTTCCAGCCAGTTTTTAAACGAGTGGTCAGCTCATTTACATATTGGTATGAGGATGTAATATTTTCCTCTGCCTTTTCATCAGTCCACGTTCTTAACAGCGCTTCGAGTGGACCTTTTATTGGCCTTCCAAATAATAATGTTGCCGGGGCCATTCCGGTTGAACTATGGGGTACCTCCCGATAAGCAAAGAGGGCGGCGTGAAGGTACTGATCCCATGTATCTGGTTTTTCGTGTGCCAACTTTCTCAGGATCGACATCAACGTGCCGTTAAATCTTTCCACTTGGCCGTTCCCTTGGGGATGGTACACACTACAATGGAAGTGTTTGGCCTGGAAGATCCTGAAAACTTCTTCTGTTAGTTTCCCCTTGAACTGAGAGCCATTATCAGTCAAGATTTGATTGGGAAAGCCTAACCTTGTGAAAATTGTGAGCAATGCCTCTGCCACATGTTTAGAATCAATCGATGACAGGGCTACCGCCTCTCCCCACATAGAACATGTGTCCACCAGAGTCAGAATGTAGCTGTTCCTTCTCTTGGTTCGGGTGAGAGGTCCCACAAGATCCACGGCAACTCTCTCAAAGGGTGTTCCCACTATGGGCATTTCCCCCAGAGTTGCTGGTGCAGTCCAATGCTTAGGTGCTACTCGTTGGCACTCTGGACAGGATTTTACATATCGTTTGATATCTTCAGTTATTCCTGGCCAGAAATAGTGACAAGCTATACGCTGTCCTGTTGCGCTGATCCCCATATGACCACTGAAGGGAATCGCATGCCCTAGCTCCAACACTTTAGTCCTATATGAAGTGGGAAGGACCAGCTGTCCGTGACCATTGGATTCAGATCCAGCCTTCCTATATATCAGCTTGTTCTTCATATAAAACTCTCCCTTGCCTGGAGGTGTATGAGATTTGGGCAACTTCTTGAAACAAGGCTTGAGTGTTTTGTCCTCAGCCTGTGCCTTTCTCATCTCATCTGGATGAGTATTTATTGGATTATCCTCCTCCTTTTTAGACTGTGATCTGGTCTGCACTGTTGCCAATATCACAGGTCTCTTGGGATTCCCCAAGAAGACATATCTACACCCCAATATCAGAGGGTAGATTGGCTCATTTATCACTGCTGCTTTTATGATTCCTTCCACATATCGCGTTTTCACCTTTATCCGGGCGACGGGAAGTGTCATGGTAGCTACATCCTTGGTGGCAGTTTGAATCTCCACTGTTTCTGTGGTGTATTGATCGGCCTGCACCAGGTGAGAACTCACAACGGAATCGTAATCTAAACCGGTATCATATAAACACCTTATAGTGACACCATTACAGATGACATCTTCACACACTGGGGGATGGTATGGTTCCTGTAGTTCTGCAGGTTTGACCTTCTTTTCCTTTTTCCCAGATGTCATAGCAGCACAATGAGGAGGTTTCCTTCTACAATGGTCAGTGTCATGATTGTTCATCTTACAATTTTTACACCACCTTTTTCCTTGGTTGAAAGATTTTCTTTCATCATATTTCCTTTCATCGAATTGTGGGGTTTTATTTTTATTGTCATACCGTGGCCTATCAAATTGGTGCTTACCTTTGTTTTGATCTCTAGGATCAAATTTATTAAAGTTCTGTGGTGCCTTAAAATTTTCCACCTGTTTCTTTTTGTTACCTGATACCTCTGCCTGAGCTGCTTGATACCTTTCTGCAACATTTAGCAACTCACCCAGCCTCTCTGCACCTTGTTCCATGAGAAACTTTCTCAGGTCTGGAGCCATGGACTCTCTTAATTGTTCTATAAGGACCATTTCCTTAAGATCTTGGGTTTTCCCCAGAGAAGTCCATTTCTCCAAGTATGTCTCTATCCGTGCAGAGAACTGGTGATAGGTTTCACCTGACAGTAGTTTAGCATTCCTAAATTTCTTCCTATAAAATTCTGCGTTCTTTTCATATCTTAACAAAAGAGCCTGCTTTAGCATGTCATAATTTTCCTGATCACCTCTGCTCATTTTGGCAAAAACTTCATAAGCTGCCCCACGAAGCCCTTGAGATAACTTTAAGCTCCACCTTTCTCTCTCTAACCCATATGTGGTAGCTAATAGTTCATATCTATTTAGATAGCTCTCAATATCATCGTCTTTCTCAACAAAATGATCTAAATGAAAGTTCATAGCTGAGGTTGAGGCTCCCTGACTAGCAGTGGCATCAGAGGTAAAGGGACTGGCACCATTTTCAGGAGCATGGCCTTGAAACTCAAACTCCCTTAGTCGTAACTCATGTTCCCTTTGTAATCTCTTCTCCTCCTTTTCTGCTTCCCTCTCTGCAGCTAATCTCTTGTCTTCCCTTTCTGCAGCTAATATCTTCTCTTCCCTTTCTGCAGCTAATTTCTTCCCTTTCTGCAGCTAATTTCTTCTCTTCCGTTTCAGCCTCCAATTTCTTAGCCTCAGCCTCAATCTGCAACCTCTTAATTTCTTTTTCAGCTTCTATTCTCTTATCTTCGGCCAATCTTTCAGATTCTAATTTTCTTTCGGCCTCTTTTTCTAATCTTCTTTCTTCCCGTTCAATATATTTGTCACATTCAGCAGTGACATAAGCAATCATAATTTGCCCGTCCATTCCTAACTCTTTTGCAGTCTGTACAGCAGCAGATCGAAATTTGGCCAGGTCCGCCATTGTCTACCAGGTAAATGTCTAAAATATTTAACTAAACAATTTTATCTATGACTAATTAACTCAGGACAATACAGGCACTGAGAGCTCAACCTTATTTATTTCCACCCAAGGATACCTTTTAATTCTTATATTTCCCAATATATATACTAGGAGAAAGTTCAATATCCCGGACCGGACCCCAATATATGTGGTAAAGTGGGATGTTATAAATATTTATAGGGGACTTAGTGTACTGACTGAGATCAGCTGTGAAGGTATCTGTATCTAATAAGTGTAGTGTATTACAGATAACCTTACTTGCTACCACATATTACCTCAGTCAGAATTATTCTGGAATATTGTGATGACTACGTTAAATGTCTAGGGTTATGTAAATGATGAAGTGTAAGTCACAACAACAACAGACAGATAAACAATTTAATTTATTTCACAACACTTTACAACACTGTGACAATCACACACATGTAACACTCTATAAGACCATCTTAACTAAGTCAGTTTTAAAAAAGTCAATTATATATATATATGTATTGATTTCTTTACATAGAGATATCCTGATTCAGCTACACAGTGAACCAGGAATCACAATCCAATATAATTACAAATAGTATGTACACAGTTTATCAATATAATCTTGGTATTGACATAGCTTATATTTCTTATCTTATGTGTGTAAGTTGTGAAGTAGTAATATGAGTTAATACTGGTTTTGTTTTTCAAGCTAGAGTGTTGTTTGTCATCATGACTTCAAGTGTTTGATCATTGGGAAAAGTTCACAGTTCCTGTCAATTTAAACAGTTTTTAGTCCCTCTTTATTTACTGTCAATTTTAGAGGGGGGGGGGGGGGGACATAATGTTGAGCTCCTTGGCCACACTTTCTTAACTTTCGTGATGACTGCAGTAAAAGACTCCTCTGCTCGATTACTTCAATGAGTTCTGGAGCCACCTCACTGGTCACTATCTGGACCCAGTAGTATGCTGTCAGCCTCAGGATTCAGTAACTCAGGCCAAATGCTGCCTCAATGACTTTTGACCACCGTCCCACAATTCATTGGAAATAATAAACAGTTTCGTTGACTGGCAATGAATAGGCACAAATTCCGATCTGCCTCGTGTCCCAGGCTTTTATTTTAGAAAAAATATGCACTGGTGCTCAACGCACTGTTCTTAGTAGGTTTATTACAAGATGTGGCCCGGAACAGACGCCCTGAATTGAGTATACTGGCAGACCTAACCAATCATGCCATGTTTACCCATCTTTTCAAAAAAGTACCCCTTCTATTCGTTTCCCATAACAACAAAAACTAGTATTTGCAGTCCAACTAATCGTGTTTAGTCTTACATCTCATTCCCGCCAATCAAATAGGAGTTAACATGGTAGGCTATTTCCGTAACGTAATGTTTTTCAAACACGTTATAAAAAAATTTTATGAGCAGAAATGATTCCATGCTGTCAGGCACCCTCACTATTTTATTTTGGCCATAATTATTTTATTAATAGACTAAAGGCATAACACATAACATATTCTTGGTTAGCAAGTCCTGCCGTACAATAATATATAAGTTAAAGCGAGCTACATGGCGGCGTTCAAAATATGTGTTTTCCAAAGATAGTCGTATATTTGTTTTTTTACCACGCGTTCACTTCTTTGTCATAGGGTGTCTTCTGTACTTTCAGGAGCTTAGATGTAATTCAGTAGAATTTCATATTTCCTAATAAGCATTTTTCATGTTTTTAAACCTGATTCTTGTAGTAGTAGTGTTTTTTATCACTGACTATGTGAAAAAAAAGCTAGTGCTTGTGGCCTTACACGCGGGATGGTAGTAATTGTGTATCGCGCGACTGTGGTAGTATTGCCTGCATTTCGGTTTTCAGCCCCTCCCTTCTTTCTATCCTAATTCCATCTGTCCATTCGTTTTTGGTAACATAGTGTATAAATTGATATGAATGGAATTTTAAATCTAGGTCAGCTGCGTATCTCAAGGTTTTTCTTAGAACTGCAGTACCCGTTTTATCGTAGAAAGCGTGTATGCTGCAGTAGGCTTTTACTATCAATGTGAAACGTTACAATTTGCAGACGCAGGAGAAAACAAGGGGAATTTCGAGTATATGTGGATTAGAATTTCTCACGACAGGTACTCTAACCGCTGAAGCTGGAAGTACAGGAACAACTAGTACTAGTGCAGGCTGTGCAGATGAAAACATACAGTAAAACCCAGTACCGTATACACTGAGTCTGAATGTGAAAGAATAAGTGAAACGAAGAAGCACTCTAATGATATTGGTGACTGGCCGAACAATATAGATGACTGTGAGCGTGAATATTGCATATCCAAGGGAAGTGAAGAATGTCAACATGTTGATAGTGCCTTCTCTTCATCCGTGCGATTGTATGACACTGAAAAGAAAACTCGATACTGTCAAAAGTCTTATTTTACACATATTCATAAACTTACAAACAAGCAACATGCAAGAAAATGGTTATGCTATTCAGAAAGTAAAGGGCGCCTATTCTGTTTCCCATGCAAGCATATGAGTTCAGAATGTTCATCAAAGTTTAATGTGGAAGGGTTTAATGACTGGAAAAGTGCAAGCAATCTATTGCGTCGACATGAAGAAAGCTCCTCACATAAACAAGCTTTAATTTCACTGTTGATGCGTAAAAACAAAGGTGAACGTGCCGATTCCCATCTTGTGAAACAAATGGACATTCAAGAAAAGTATTGGCACAAACTTCTAGAGCGAATAATTGAAGTTGTGAAGTTTTTAGCAGAACGAGGCCTTTCATTTCGTGGCAGTGATGAAATTGTTGGGTGCCCTTATAACGGGAATTACTTAGGGTTGTTAGAATTACTGGCCAAGTTTGACGCTTTTCTGGCAGAGCATATAAGTACTCATGCAAACAAAGGATTTGGACATACATACATCATATCTATCTAAAACAACGTGTGAGGAATTCATCAATCTGATTGGATCCAGCATACTGGATCACATTCTCTGTGAAGTGAAGAAATTCAAGTATTATTCCGTTTCATTGGATTTTACTCCAGATATATCTAATATGGACCAACTGACTTTGACTCTGCGCTATGTTTTGCCATCTGGACCAGTTGAAAGATTTGTGACATTTTTGGATATGGAAGGTCATAGTGTTGAACAGCTTACTAAAAGTCTACTTAATTTTTTAAAGGCAAATGACATTGATATTAAAGACTGCCGTGGTCAAAGTTATGACAACGCCCAACGCCAGCAACATGAGTGGCAAGTTTATAGGATTACAAGCACGAATTAATTGATAATGATAATTACTATGCAAATTAAAAATGTATGTGTTCAAATATGTTTGTGTTGTTTTATTGTTTTTTTTTTAATATAGGGCCCCTTTCTTAACATATGCTACAGGCCCCGCACTAGCTTAATCCGGCCCTGAATAGTGGTGCGTTTATAATGTGCTTCAGTATATATATATATATATATATATATATATATATATATATATATCTATATATATATATATATATATATATATATATATATACACACACACACACATACATACATACATACATACATACATACATACAGCGTCACACCTTTGCCAGTATTCACGTTATGAGATTCAATGAGATGATAAGTCACGTGAATAGAAAATCAATCAATAAAATCAAGCAGCCTTTTCTTTATTGATGCGAGAGATCATGTTTTACAGTGTTAAACAAACTCAGACACTTGTTGTTGGGGTTTTAAAACACATGAAGACGTATTACTTTAAAAAGGCAAACGGCGGCGCATGTATCAATTATAACGTAGCCCACTCTGATTGAAAATATTTTTACATAAATTAAAAATCTTTAGATATGTTTTTGTTTTTCAGTCTTTGTATGATTTTTTGTCTGTCTTGGTATGTTTTTTTTAAAATAGATTTGTTGGTACAGATTTGTCATCTCCAGGGGTTGGCATGTATGTAAGCAGTTGTGGTTTCTATGGCAATATGTTTGACATGATCAAATAGCAAGCCCCATACACAACCTCATATTATACTGTTCAAAAAATGAAAAGCAACATAATTGCAGTGGTAATGGACACCAAATTTCAAACTTGTACCAAAATTTTATTTTACGGAATTAATGTTTCAATCTTGGCATGAAGAAACGTTCAGACTTTAACAATGAAATGTGATCATTAAATTTGGTTTGGACTTTCATTCTTTGCGACTGAGGCCTCCGTTTCAGTAAGGTGTATGGCCTCCTCTGGCCTCTATCAGAGAACGACATCTCCTTGACATGGATCCGATTAGCCGTTGGATCTGTTGTTGTGGGATGGCTGCCCACTCTTCCCGCAGTGCAAGAGACAACTGTCGGAGATTGGCTGGAGCCACGTCTCGATGGCGGAGTCGTCTGTCGAGTTCATCCCATAAGTGTTCTATGGTGTTCATGTCTGATGACATGGCTGGCTACGGAATGGTCTGGACGTTGTTGTCAGCGAGGAACTGGGTGGTGAGTTGTGCCACATGAGGTCGAGCGTTATACTGCTGAAAAATCTACCCTCGTGCAGCCAGAAGTGGAAGGACGTGAGGACGAAGAATTTCAGCGACGTATCGTTGGGCATTCAGGCGTCCTTCAATTTGCACCAGGTCACTTCTTCCCATGAAGTTGATTCCCCCCCCCCCCCCGCCGCCATCAGTACACCTCCACCACCATGTGGAGGAGCCTCATCAACGCTGTTCTGGGCGTAGCGCTCATGGACTCTGCGGTAAACTCTTCTCCGTCTATCGTGTCGCTGGAGCACAAAAAATGATTCATCACTAAACCAAACCCGTCTCCAGTCATTCCCAACGGTTCATTGACGATGCTGGTTCGCCCACTGCAGTCGGTTCTGGCGATGCCGGTCCGTAAGAACAAGACCTCTGTAGGGTCTTCTAGCTCAAAGATCAGAGTCGAGCAGTCGGTTCCTGACCGTTTGATCTGAAATTCGACGAGCTGCTGACATTGACTGGACTGTGGAGGACGCAGATGCAAGTCGATTCCTGAGGTGACGCAGCCGTATGAAGCGGTCTTCGGCAGGAGTTGTGACTCTGGGTCTTCCACTGTGCGGCCGGTCTGCCACTGAGCCAGTTTCTTGAAATCGCCTCCAAAGGCGACTAATGGTGCTTCTAACCACATTAAATTGTCTGGCCACTACACTTTGTGACTGTCCAGTCTTTAAACGTCCAATGATGATGAGTCGTTGTTCTGTAGTGAGATGAGCCATACGTGCGCATTGAATTTTCAACTGAATTTATTCGAGGAGCGTCAATCTTTTATAGGCATTCAATAATATGGTCAGAGAGTTTTGTGTTCAGTAAGTTTCACGGGATTCTCATGAACCTGTCACGAGTTATTGTCAAAAATGTTGTTTTGACCTTGACCTCTTTCATGACCTCACGAATCATGAGGTGAGTACAATTCAGGTAACCACGAGAAGTTAATGACCAGATGGACACAGTCGATAGGTTGACTGATGTCCAATCAGCGAATATCTTTTATAAAAGTAACACCAAAAAAGTTGCGTTTCTTTTTTTTAACAGTATAGTAAGACTTGTCTGAGGGTGGAGGGGTCTTATTCTTTCTTTGTCTCTTCAAAGACCCCCCGTAACTGACAAAGCAATCAGTGGCCATCACGCCTAGTGGAATCTTGTAGGGCAGCAACAAACTGTCTCCACTTTGCTCGATCGACAGCCATCCTTTGTGTGCTGCTCCAGCTCTGGCTCATGCTTAGCATCTCTGCCTCTACAGTTCTCTGTGTCACGGATTGCCTCCCCTGCTTTGCAGTAGTGATCCAGCAGTGGCCAAAACTCAAGAGTATCTAAATGGGTCGTCAAAGGTGTCTACCTTTGCACAAGATTAGATGTAAATAGAAGGGTAATGATGTTTCTATCTTAAGGGTGATTCACAAGTTATTTTCAGAAGTCCAGAACAATGTTGCCTTTGGCTGAACAATTGTTAACTTATATCTGATCCGTCGCCTTTTGTGAAGGATTTAAGCAATGGTTTTTAGCCCGTTCAAGCCCCCAGCTGAGGTAATTCAGCGAATTTCCTCTTCTAATGGTATAGCTCTGTTTAGAGGTAAATATATGTCTAGATGTATATATGTTTATTAAACAGTCATGCTCTTACGTTTGCTTTCATACATGTAATAACTGAATCAACTATGTTTGTTTAGTTTTAAAATAACATGTAACAAATTTAATAGTGAATTAGTCTTTAACAGGTTAAAATAAATATGGAAAGATTGGTGAAATTTTAGATGAAAGCGTCTTCATAGAGACTTAATAGGGGAGGGATAAAAGTCTGTTTTGCTGATGCCTTTTTTACAAGAACTTAACTCTAGGTGAGTCCTGTCGTCGTGGTTTCCGTCACTTCGTTTTGGTGATGAGTTGCACTTCTCCACATAACTCGTCCAATGTAGGCGGTCAGTGTTGATACTCTTCTCTCACAATAGTGGCATAATAACGTTAGTACTTCAAACCGTCTGATAGCTTGTAACCACGAACTTTTTAGACAAAATAGAAAGACAAATGCCTCTGCTAAGTACATTTGTGGCCTGCAAATTCACAGGCGCATCGTCTCGCTGTCCATCCACCCTTGTTAATCTCTCAGAGTAATTAAATTCTTGAGTATACACAGCGTAACTCAGGACTGATGAATAGAAATCACCAATATTCTTCTGGGTATTAACAGGGAAAATATGTCTGGAGAGGGCGAATAATGATTTGTGCCTGAACTAACACTAAAAAGTTACATATATCTCACAAAATGATATGATACACTTGAGGCACATGTCATGTAATCATCACTTATCACTGCTCCAGTCGTAGTCTGGGGTTACCTCTGCTGTCGGTTTTCCGCACGACTAGCCAGACACAATCACCAGCGCTTGCTGCAGTGGTTCATGAATAAGCTATTTTCATATAAACCACCTAGCAAGAAAAACATGTCAAATTCACATTTGTAAAATAAGTGTTACACTTACCCCAAACATTTTGGAATCTACAATCTCGTACATGTTAGAATGGATACGAGTAATTTAAGTTATATGCTCTCAAATCACTTGGCCTGGAAATTTTAGCAATTCCTCTTATGACGGGTGTTCTGCGAATCACTTGGTCTGGGAAATTATAGTAATTCCTCTTATGACGGCTGTTCTGTGAATCACTTGGTCTGGGAAATAATAGTAATTCCTCTTATGATGGGTGTTCTGTGAATCACTTTTCTTTCTGGCTTTTGGGAGTTGCTAGCTTGAAGTTGTGACGCAGTCTGATCTGTGACCCCACTTTCACTATATTATATTCTCAGTTTCCAGTTCAAATCTCGAATGGTACTTACGCCGAATTTTCCAATGAGATTCATTGTTTATTCCGGCTCTCAAATCAAACCAATGGTTAGCTCTTTAGCACTATCTGGGTTGGGGTGTTTTAATTCAAATCCCCCCCCCACCCCGTTTTAAAATATTACATTTAATATTCCAACACGTGACCTCTTTATAATAAGACGTAATATCTGCGCCAACTCACAAACAAATCTGTGAACTCTTTGATGGCCAGATGCTACCTTCCGCCCATATAGTCTTCCCAGACAGATTATCTGTAATAATCTCATAAGAATGGCCCATTAAAACTATTATCTCATAAACGACTGTGTTTCCGCACACCTCAGACGGCTCTCTCAGACAGACAATATTGGCTTCCTATTCATCCTCGTACGAGATCATATTGTGTCAAGCGGGGATCGTCTCCTATCAAAGCTGGCCGGCGACTCAAAGAGATAAACGTATTACAGCCGACCGGTGATAATGACTGGGTATAGTTATGATAATACAACAGTTCACCTGGCAGAACGTAAATACGTCTGGGGAGTGGTCACAGTAAAAGAATATAAGGCATAAAATATGCCAAATAATAGGACGATAAGTGAGAAAAATGAAGTAATAAAGTGGTACTGCCGGAGTGGATGAGAGTTATAAAAATTGCACAACTGATATCGTTACACCCTGCCAAGTGGCTTTTGGCCGTCCATGATTTCGCTTTCCTTCTGGAGTCCATAGCACGGCAGTTCTGGTGATCGTGTCAGGGTTTCTTTTGAGGATGTTGCTAACCCAATACATGCGTCTACCCGCCATGATGGTGCGCATGTCCTCTTGGTGGCTCTGAGCTAGTGGGACAGAGTAATTTAGCAATATCTGTGCTTATTTGTACAAGTATAAACTCGTTTAGTAATATGCCTCATTTGTATAAGACTAGACTCAAGTCGTGTAGCAATATCTAGGCCTATTAGTACAAGTATAAACTAATTCTTTTAATTCGTTCGGCCTGTGATTCAGAGACTTACCTTAAAGAATTCAAAAAACGATATTTGAGGAGCCAGCTTTCCATATTTTGCCTCATCCTTTGGAAAAAAGAACATATTGGTGAGTCTGGCATCGATGAGATCAGGGTATTTCAGGGACATCTCTGCCAGCTGAAGTCTCTCTTTTCGACTGTCTCGGCCCCGCCAGAAAGCAACAGCAGTTTTGTTGGCCCACTTTGGACCAGTGTTGGCTTGAGTAGAGAAGATATCCAGAGAGATTCTGTGAAAAGTATGTTTAATACTGGCATTAAGAGGCTTGTTCTTAGAGGATAGTAGAATCCATTCACGCCAAAACCTTTCATGTTTTAATAGTGACATAAGACAAGAATCTGCAGATCAGGGTCGGATTATCCATTAAGCACGTGTTTCTACTAAAACTACTGGGCACGTAAAAAACACGGCCACTGACATGACTTCACAATATTGCGGAAAAGGCATCTTGCTGGCTGTGTAACAACCACGCTGAGCTGGGCAGTTCTGAGCAGTAAGCTGCTTCTTCTTTGGTTCTTGGCTGCTGGCTGACAAAGCAATCAGTGACCATCACGCCTGGTGGTGTCTTGAAATAACAGCAACAAACTGTCTGCACGTTGCTCGGTCGGCAGCTAACTTTCGTGTGATGTCCCAGTTCTGGTTCATACTCTGTATCTCTGCTGTCGTAAATTGTGAGAAGATAGGACTGAGATATTTATGGTCCCGCTGGAGCAGAGGTGATAGTGACAGCTATGTGAAAGGAAGATGTAAGAAATAGTATTGTTTCACGAGGAGGGGTAAACATCTAGGGAAAAGGTGATAGTGTAGAGAGAAAAAGGCAGTCTTGGATTGAGTAACTGCTCTAATCTAGCCTACCTTACGACTCTATTTAACTTTCAGACGCCCTTAATCTACTTTTACAACATACAAGGTACACAACACTTAGTACACAAACGTTTGTGACATATAACTACTACGTACAGACCTGAAAACTAACTACGAATAACGTATATATATATATATATATATATATATATATATATATATATATATATATATATATATATATATATATATATATATATATATATATATATATATATGTATGTATGTATGTATGTATGTATGTATGTATATATATATATATATATATATATATATATATATATATATATATATATATATATATATATATATATATATATATATATATATATATATATATATATATTTCAAGGGTTTGACCGACACTATAGAGTAAGGTTTATTAAATTTATTTTTGCTAAAAAAAAAATATCACAACATCAAGGCAAGCATTACATTAATTAATACATTGAAGTTACATCAGAGAAATGAAAATATCAATCTAATAGGCTTTCCCTCTTGAATAGGGAAAATTAAGAAAAGATCCCACCCCAGGTAATATACCCGAAAGATCAAATAATTAACAATAGGAGTAGGGGCAGTCAGGACGGGTAAATGATATGTTCTTGATTTAACTATCCCGTGGACCTTCAGATTAGTGAGAGATCAATAAAGAAGATGTTATATTAGTAGTAACTTAAGAAAAATAAGTTCTTTCGTTCAGTTTCACTCTCAACACAGATACAGTGAGCTCACTACAGTTATGCTTACCCCTCTGCCGACGCTGAATTCATTCCGTGGAATTTATCCAACACATTTTATTTAAGACTATTATGAGTCCTATTATTTGTCCAGTTCGGCCCCAGACTCTACGTTTAAGCAACTGCTAATTTTCGGGGAGTCGCTGAATTGGTGCGTTGATTAATTTTTGTCTCCTTGTACTGAGGTATTGGTTTGGGATAAGTTTTTTTCTAGGTGGTGGCACTGTCCTGGAAGTTTATTAGTTAATATAGGTTTTCCCGGAGTGGTCTAGCCTCCAGTGGCTGTGACTCTCTCTGTTGTAGTGAATGTGTAAAAAAAACGAATGTTACTCCCAGGCTGTTCTCGGAAGGAAATAGCCGAGTATGACCCGTGAATTCTCTCTGTAGAATTTGGTGGTAGGAAAAACTTTACTGGCATATGGTTTGTTAAAGAAAAATTAGTGTTGTAAGTTCTGCCACATCAGGCCCGTAATATTGTATGGATAAGATGAAAAAATGTTCCAGTTTAACATTTAAAAACAATTTGTCATTTGAAGTGTTTGGTTATTTAACCACTCTCATGGATGGAGAAGGTGGACCGCGAAGGGTCTCCATCAGATTTTTTTCACTGACAATGTTTGTATTTTTATTTGGAACAGTTAATTGGAACGCCATAAGACATCTGGCCATATAACTCTATAAGAATACCGCTGGATCGCAAAAGGTATGATCAACCTATATAAAAGAGAATAGAAAACAGGTAATCATACTATAATTATATTCTAACACCCGCGTTTTTAGGTAAGACCTGTAACTCACTCCGGTATTTAATTATCTCTAAAAAAAAAAAACCACGAGTTATGAACACTCGTCACCTAAAATTTGCGCATCATGAAAAATAGAAATAAATGGTATCAATCAAATTATCGATCGTCTGCGTCTAATAATATTTTAAGCCTCTCCTACTGGAAATGGCAAGAAATAAATTACGTTCTCTAAATTATCCACCGCCTAGCGCCTATTAATTTATTTAAAGCATCTCTTACTGAGGAAATACCGAGAAGTTAAATTACGTTACAGCTGGAGAAAATTTAGCTATAAGTTTATTTAATACGTTATTCAGCTTAACACAAAATCCCAGTGAAATAAATTAAAAAACTAAAAGATTAAATCACTCAAAACTCTACTATATTATTACCGCAGCACAAAGAATGAATTAAGTCTCCATGTATAGAAGAAATCCAAAATTCTTGTTTGATTCTAATATATGAGCTAGGTACTTCTTCAACTTCTCTGGCGCTATTGATAACTGCATTGTTAAGAGCTGCCTATCTATATATATTAAATGAATGAAAATCGTTAGCTACATGCGAGATTTTTTCATCTCTCCTGATTCTCGGGAACTTTTGCGTTTGGGTCGCGAATCAAAGCTCTTTTTCACAACTTTTTACCGCCAGACTCCTCCGTTCCTCTTCGTACTGCAGCGATTTCTAATCCGCGTAGACTGTTCACGTTCTTGTGTTAATCAGAGGTGTTACAAAACTCTGCTCACTCTTAGTGACTACAAAAGACGTTGATAACTGACCGCTTGCTGCCTCTGGCCCGCCTCCTTGAAGGGATAACAGTAAGAGGTTCAGAGATTGCTAATTATAATGGCTCCTGAAAGAAGACCGTAGGCGTGGCTAAATTAAAAGTTAAGACAGAGGGCGAATGACATGGCTTAAAGCGCGCTCACCTGGACATGCTAATATCATGCACGTGGAACCCACGATGGCGATTTTGATTTCAACAAAACTGAGGGCTACCGGTGAGATTCAAGGGTAGCTTCACTTTTCATCTGTCACATCTGCCTCCACATTTCTCCGACAGGTAGCTTTTGGTATACCCCTTTTTGATTTCCTTCTGGAGTCAGTAGCATGGACCATAGCATAATCATTAAGCAATAAGCTTATATACAATAAAACGATTATTTTAGCAGCCAGGTTGACAGAATGAAAAAAAACTAGTACAAAATAGCAAGTGTGGACACAAAAAACAAACAACAACAACAACCAAGGTGCAGTGGATTCAAATTCAAACGCAGGTGGAAACAATAACCAACAGGTGAGCGAGACTTGAGAGTCCTGACTCAAGCGGGCCGCTGAGAGTCATGATTCAAGCGCGCCGTTGAGAGTCATGATTCAAGTGCCCCTTTTAAAGTCAAGACTCAAGCACGCCGGTCCGCCTACAGCAGCGACAGACAACCCAGAAGGTGTAGGGATCTACTTTAGAAATACTGACCTCTCTAAAGAACTACCTAGATATAGTCATGTCTGTTTTCAGTTTTCATGGTATTTGGGATACGCGCAGCCTTTCATTAATTTCTTTTGCGCTCCTTGCGGAGCCTAGGCCAGATTATACCTGGTTATAAAGTTGCCTAGGCCAAATTAACCCAGGGTATAATCTGGATGAGGGCTATGTTGTTGTTAACTAGAGCTGTTGAGCTTCTCGCTCTTTAGCAGCCAATACCAAGTTGAAGAAGCCTTGGTATTATCTACACCGTAGATCTAGGCTTTTCCTGTTGCTTTTCTGCCATTCGGAAACGAGTTGTCGAAGTGATGAGCTCCAGTTGATCGAGCTTGGCTTGCATTTAAAGGATTGCTACATCTGGTCCCAAGCTAGGAGTAAGAAGTGCGCGACATACTGTGCATTCCCCGCCATCGAAGGGGGCTCTCCAGCTATGCAGAGCTAAAATACTGTACTCTGGTTCTGGGCTCTCCTAATGAATTGTCACGTCCTACACAGATCCATTTCTCAGCTTCCTATGCCTATCCCTGGTTCCACGGTGAGATCCTTCTGCATGCAGTGGCCCAAGTCAAAGCCAAAGAATTCCGCCTGGGCTCAAGTGACTTCTCCAACCGTAGTGTGCAATGCTCGGTTCTCAACACGTTTCACCACAGGGGGAATCACTGGAAGTGTGTGGATAGTTTCAAGAGTCAGTGATGATGTAATTAGCCTCACGGACAAAGGTTCACTTCCACGTAGATATATTGTAGCATTGTGCATAGCTGGTGGTCATATAAGGATGACTCCAGATTTGCCTCCATGCATGAACGAGGGGTATACTTTGGCCTGCTACACCAAGCAATCAAATGGTCCTTCAGCGGTAGTTCCTGTGACAATTTACACGAGGATGTGCAAGCCCACAATACGCAGCATCATATTAGTCCCCTTGTACGATAGGTCTGAGGGTGCAGTAATCCTATTCTTTTTTTGTCTCTTCAGAGGTCCCCTTTAACTACACGAGGCAAGTGCAGCTTATGTGTAGCTTTTATATATCTGCAGGTCAATCTCCGTCTTGCAGTTAAATCAAAAGAGCGGCGAAAAATTCAAACTAAAGGATATATCTTACCGAATGATAACTTTCTTCAAGGATGAGATCGCGTTCACATCTCATCCAGTTAAACATACTTTTTGTTTGTTTGTTTCTTTGTTTTGTTACAATAGCCATATCACGAGGTTTTTTATATTTGGATATGAGCCCTTACATGCTTTAATGACATCGTCAAAGCGTGTAAATATATGACAACAAAGTATTCAGTGGGGTACTGAAAGATAAGACAGGTCTGTATTTCAGAGCTGGCATTTCCCAACGATGGTGCCCTGATTGTTAAATCAGAGGCACATCTTCAATCCAACCTGCCAGTCTGGAAGGAAGAGCTGGAGAAGAGAGGGATGGTCATCAGCAGCTCCAAAATAAAAGACATGGTGATATCACGAGATGACAAAAGGCATCAGATTATGCTGGGAGAACAGGTCCGGGAACAGGTCGACCGCTTTAAATACATTGGAGCTGTCACAGACTGGAAGAGAGGCATCAAAGAAAAGTTGGCTACCCAAAAAACAGCAGCTGGGAGACTTTTTCAGGCCATAAATCGAGGATTTCTCAGCAAAAGAGAAATGACTAGAACCGAAGATCGATGTATATCGCTCCACCCATATCCCAATCTTGACTTATTGAGACGAGGTAGGTGTCGTGAATTATTCTAACCCCCCATATATAAATTAAAACGTAAATGCAAAGCCTAACAAATCAATTTAATAACAGGAAAGAAGAATGGTAAAGAACAGTGCTGTCACAATGACTGTACTCGAAATCCCCCTTGTTTTCTACTTCGTCTGAAAATTGTAACGCTTTCACGTTGATAGTAAAAGCCTACTGTATTATTACCCGCTTTCTTCAATGAAACGTGTACTGTATTTCTTGGGGAAACCTTGAGATACGCAAGCTGATCAATGACCTAAATTTAATATTTCATTCATTCCATTTTATACACGGCGTAACTAAAAGACAGATGGACTAAAGGATAGAGAGAAGGGAGAGGCAGAAAGCAGGGACACCTGCAACACTAAACACGCGTCGCGCGATACACAATTGCTGCCATCACGCGTGTAAGGCCACATGCACTAACTTTATTTCAAATCGACAGTGATAAAATTCACTACCCATACCAGAGTTAGGTTTTAAAATCCTGAAAAAACGCTTATTGGGAATTATGACATTATACCGGTTTACGTTTGAAAACATGACAGTACCCAGACACCCTCAAGTTTGGAAGTGAGAAGGTAGTAACAGCACGACTATCCTAGAAGAAAATGCATATTGCTCCATTAAATTCGTATATTTGGGTTCCTTAGGGTTTGCTGACAAAGAATATGTAAAACGTTACGCAAATAGTCTAGGAATTACCAAGTTATGGCCAAAATAAAGTAGTGGGGGTGCCTGACAGCATGAAGTCATTTCTGCTCATAAAATTTTTTTATAACGTGTTTGAAAAAAACATTACGTTACGGAAATAGCCTACCATGTTAACTCCTATTTGATTGGAGCGCAACAAATGTAAGACTAAACACGATTGGTCGGGCTATAAATACTATCTTGTGTTGTCAGGGGAAATCGTAAAAAGGGGTACTTTTTTGAAAAGATGTGTAGACGTGGTGTGATTGGGTAGAGCTGCGAATATACTCAATTCAGAGCGTCTGTTCATTGCCACATCTTGTAATAAACCTACTAAGAAGCAGTGCGTTGAGCACCAGTGTATATTTTTTATAAAATAAAGCCTGGGACATCGGCAGATCGGAGTTGTGCTATATTCATTGCCAGTCAACGAAACTGTTTATTATTATTTCCATGAATTGTGGTAAGCTTGAAAGATTCAATATCTTTTAATGAAAATTGAATGTAAATTGATAATTTATGTCTGTATATATGTGTGGTTCAGTAGCGAACATGATGTAAAGCCTATAGTGCTCCAGCCTGAACAGAAGGTGTCGGAGGAAAGTAAAACTGCATGGAATGGCCAAACATTACACTGACACCTAGATTATTAACTAGAAGGAAATAATGCTGGAATTGCAGAGGCGTAGTAACCATTAGGGAGGGAAATACTGATATAAAGTATTTCAGATGAAGCTGACAGTTGGCCTAACGCTCTGAACTCAATGTTTGTGATGTATTGTGCTCAGTGTAGAAATGGAGTATAAATTAGTTCTGACGTAGAAGGTACAACCTTCTTGTTTCAGGGACCGTGGTCTTAAAGTTATTGAGCAGCACCTGGTCAGAGCTTTGCTGAAGCCAGAGGTGGACAGCATACTCCTTGGTCCATATAGCAACCAGTGGGGTGGCTCCAGAACTCATTAAAGAATCGAGCAGAGGAGTCTTTTACTGCAGTTGAGAACATCTCCAATAATAGTTCCAATAGAAACAAACTATTGAAGTCATGATGACAAATACCAACAGAGCTTGAACAAAACAAAACCAGTATTACCTCATATTACCACTACACAACTGACACACATAGGATACCATTAATAATATATGTCACTACAAGAATCATATTAATAAATTCTGTACATATAACTTGTAATTAAAATTGATTGTGATTCCTGGTTCCCTTTGTATTTGAATCAGGACACATATACATTCATGACAGCACTGAATACATATTGTTATTTGAAAAGTTATCAGTGACTCCTTTAAGATATCCTCTTAGAGTGTTTTATGTATGTGAGTGTCACAGTGTTGTCAAGTGTGGTGGAATAAATTAAATTGTTTATCCACAGTAGGGGCAATGCATACAACTCACAAAAGCCAGCTCCAAACCGCAGAAATGAGGTATCTGAGGAAGGTGGCTTAAGTAACAACAAGAGACATGGTCCCCAACCAGACGATACATCATGGCCTCAAAACCCAGCACCTGCACGCCCAAGTAGAACAGTCCCAACTACGACGGTTTGGTCATGTTTGCAAAATGGAAGAAGATTGGCTACCACGACAAATATGGGAAACTAAGAGCCAGGGGTCCAGACCTCCAAGATGACCCAGAGTTCGCAAGGAAGAACAACATTAGACATTCACTGAAGGACCGAGGGCTAGATTGGAGCCGGGCCAGGACAACGACAGCCGTTAGTATAGTATGTCGCTCTCTCTGACAAACCACTACACGCCAAGGTAGACCAGGAACAACTAAGTAAGTAAGGATATGCGCCTTAATGTAACTGACGGACCGGACCGTGTGTCTAGGTACATGCCTTGCCACAACGAGGCAAAACTATTTTTTTAAAACTATCATCCAGCTTAAGAATAAAGAGAAGCTTTGGAATGTAGTTTGCGAGTTTTCACTGTGAACGGTACAATAGAACCCGTAATCCAGGGGATCAGCTTCTTCTTTGATCCTTAGCCTCCGACTGTCAAAGCAGTCAGTGGCCATCGCATCTGGTAGCGTCTTGTATGGCAGTAATAAACTGTTTCCACTTTGTTCGGCCGGCGACCATCCTTCGTGCAGTGCCCCAGCGCTAGTTCATTCTTTGCATCTCAGCCTCCACAGTTCTCCGCCAAATTCTTTTTTGGTAGGCCTCTTTTTCGCTTTCCTTCGGGGATCCATAGCATAGCTGTTCATGTGATGGCATCGGGGTCTCTTCTGAGGACGTGACCAACCGAACTCCAGCGTCTGCAGCTATGATGGTGTGCATGTCCTCTTGGTTACTCCGAGTAAGTAGTTCTTGGTTAGTGATAGTATTCGGCCAAAAGATTTGGAGAGTTTTCCTTAGGCAGATTGTGTGGAAGGTAGACAGTTTCGACATTTCCATCTCTGTTACTCTCCAGCATTCCGCACCATAGAGAAGCACAGAAAGTACACAGCTCTCATACAATTTTAATTTTTGTAGTTTGTGCTGTATTGGGAAGACTTCCAGATGTTGCTGAGACTAGCAAATGCTGTTGTCTCTTTATTTTTCTGTTCTTGATGTCTTTGCTTGTTCCGCCGTCTGGTGTTACTATGCATCCTAGGTATGTAAATGTGTCCGTCTGTTCCAGCTTCTGGTTCTTTACTGTTATGGGCTCAGGACTGCCCAAACTGAGTGTCATGACCTGTCTTCTTTAGACTGATGTTCAGACCCAGCTGCTGCTATACGTATTCAGTCTATCTGTTTTTTCTTGGATGTGTTGATATGACTGTGCGAGTAGTGCAATGTCATATGCATATTCCAGATCTTTCCATTCCAGCAATGACCTTTTTATTCCTTTACGCCTTCATTGTGCTCACCATCCTCTCTACCGGAGTAAAGCACTGCTTCTCCTGTTGCTGTTTGTATTCTTCCCGCCTTGGTCCATCTGCTTTCACTCATTCCCAGGATATGTAATCGTTTTGCTCAGGAGCCTTGTGCTCTTTGGGTCCCCTCAATACCCTGTTTACGGGGTAGACGAGGTTTCGATTATGAGATGAGATGAGACCTCCCTCCGTCAGCTGGAGATCTACCAAGTCATCCACTGTGATCTAGCTGTAGATCAGGACTATCTTACGCCGACCCCTGCACTAGAGTGGAAAATGGGCGAAAATCTTGTCTGATGAATTCACGTGCCTGATGATCGGAGTACATAAAATTTTGCCGTTAAAGCTAGACACAGGGTCCGTCTATTATATATAACAAAAGCGTATTTTCCGTCTGTCTGTCCGCACAAAATTGTTTGACCATTTCTAGGCTACCTAGAAATCTGAAATTTGGCATGCTGATAGGTCTTAAGAAATTATGCTCTCGAAAAATCCGAAAAACCAAAAATGAAATACGGCAACACCATAATTAAGCCAGAAACGTTGCGCAATAAGAGAAATTATTTTATAATATGTTTTTCATTTTAAAGGGATAGTTGTTATCTCCCTTGACTTTCCATTTGTTCGTTTAAGATTCTCTGTTCGAGATTTCTCTCGAACATTTGTAGAGATCTTTCCAGAAAGTTCTCGTTTGAGTTTAACTCACGCCTCGCGGTTATCCGCGCATGCGTGATTGTTTGAGCGGGACCGAGAGACGGGATCCCGTGACAGTCGTGTCTGGACGTTTGGCCGAGAAG
This sequence comes from Oreohelix idahoensis, assembly GCA_024509875.1. Lineage (NCBI taxonomy): Eukaryota > Metazoa > Mollusca > Gastropoda > Stylommatophora > Oreohelicidae > Oreohelix > Oreohelix idahoensis. Next base: position 44,169 of record JAMPIV010012892.1, read on the forward strand.
GTGATCAGCCATGTTTTTTGTGCTGGCTGTGTGTACGGGGAAATAGTTTTGTGTTATAGAAATGTTGGAGATTCTCCCCGATATATTTCTGAAAGCCAAGAATTGATGGCTGATATTTATGTGACTTATTTCTGATGCTGTCAGTGAAGGTAAAAAGTACATTTTATATATTTTGAAGCCCGGCACTTATGCGGCTTATTTTGCCAGAGATTTACATGACTTGTTTAGTCAGAGGGGATACAGAGGACATTCTATATTTTGAAGCCCGGCACTTTTGCGGCTTATTTTGCCAGAGATTTACATGACTTGTTTAGTCAGAGGAGATACAGAGAACATTATATATTTTGAAGCCCGGCACTTGTGCGGCTTATTTTGCCAGAGATTTACATGACTTGTTAAGTCAGAGGAGATACAGAGAACATTATTTATTTTGAAGTCCGGCACTTGTGTGGCTTATTTTGCCAGAGATTTACATGACTTGTTTAGTCAGAGGAGATACAGAGAACATTATATATTTTGAAGCCCGGCACTTATGCGGCTTATTTTGCCAGAGATTTACATGACTTGTTAAGTCAGAGGAGATACAGAGAACATTATTTATTTTGAAGTCCGGCACTTGTGCGGCTTATTTTGCCAGAGATTTACATGACTTGTTTAGTCAGAGGAGATACAGAGAACATTATATATTTTGAAGCCCGGCACTTATGCGGCTTATTTTGCCAGAGATTTACATGACTTGTTAAGTCAGAGGAAATATAGCGAACATTATATATTTTGAAGCCCGGCACTTATGCGGCTTATTTGGCCAGAGTCTTACATGGCTTATTTCGTCAGAGAAGGTAGAGAAGAATTACTGACATACTGCTAGCACTGCGATACCTGCAGTCTATTCAGAGAGTCGTTGATATTGGATGTAATGAACTGTTGTTATTCCATGATGTGTGGGAACGATGTCCCATTGACAGTGTATTGATGATGTCCTTGTTTCTATGGAGTTAATAAATCGTGAACAATCGTACCACAGTCGTTCCCAACAATTTCCTGAATATTACATGTGTTTTGGGTGTGTGTGATCATTGCTGTCTTACTACACGCATTCGCTCTGGCACATCTTGCATCGTGATTTTCGATTTAGTCTGTGTGCTGCTCTTTCTGTGGTTGGTGTCATGTTATATAAAAGTCGATATGCCACTTCTCTGGCTTTTGGTGTGATGTTTTTGTTGTGAAGATAGTTGAAAATCTCAGTGTAATCTGTTATAAAGTAATTGTAACCTCTTTTAATTCTTCGGTGTAAAAGATGTGCTTGTAACCTGACTAAGTGTTTGTAAATTTTGTTTGTTTTCTGGTTAATTAAAATTTCGTGTCCTCTGATGGCTTGTATGCATGTCTTGTAAAAAGGTGGTAGTGTGCCGAAATGATGTGGAACATTGTTCATTAGTGGTCTCAGTCTAGCAAGTCTAAGCCCTACGTAGTAATGGCTGCTTTAAATTATTATTATTTTATTTTTATTTACCTATTATTATTATAATTATTATTTTTAAATTTTGAATGCATATGTACATGTGTTTTTTCTGCAGAAGTAAACGCGTGTGTGTGTTGGTACGCACGCTAGTGCATAAGAACATTTTTAGTTTGATTGATGTTAAATAAATAATGTAAGTATGCACGAAAGAAGGTATATAAATGTGTACGGAAGTACTTGTTTATGTTTATAGTATTTAATTGTAATCAAAATGTAATGGTTTTGGAAATGTGTTTATGTATTCTTTTTAAATCGGTATTATTCAAAAAAGAAAAAAATGAATGTTAAGGTCCAAAAAGGGAGGTGATATTTTGTATATGGGTTGGACACAGAAAATTAAGGGTTACATCGCTTGTAGACTAGATTAACGGTGAATTGGGTAAACAAATATATGATAGAAGTCAGAAGTCAGATAGCATCATGAGCGCTGTTCTGTATTGTAGAACTGTGAAGAGTTCTCACGGCTTATCCGTGAAAGGGACTGAGCGGTGGTGAACTGCAAAGTCCCGTGACTGATTAGGCGGGAGTTTTTGTGACCGCTAAGCAGTCGGGTTCTGGGTTTGACAGAGTGAAGTCAACCCTGGTGTTTTTCCAAGTGTGTGTTCCCGACGAGTGTTTTTTCAATGTGTGTCTCGGTGGAGACTTTTTGAACAGGCCTGTATCTGAATATTCTTCCTGCATATGTATTCTTCCATGTGTTAGATTATTGGAGGATGGTATGTATTAATATGTATGACTGCAGTGGATGCAGCTTATGAGTGAGTTTGTTATTGGGCACGTTCAATGAGAAGTGCACCACTAGTCTATTTAGGCGCTATAAAGAGTTCGAGAGGTAGAGAGACTACTTTGTAGGCCATGGACATTTTGTGAAGGAGATTAGGCCATATATAGAGTCTGAGAGGAAGACATGACTTTGTAGGCCATATGTATAGTCTATTTATTACTGCAGACTGCTGTGTGCGCAGTCTTTCCTTTGAGGAATATGGTGATGTGCATCTTCTAGAGGAAGTGCACCACTATTTATGATTAGGCCTTCAGAGGGGATAGCTGACGATGATTATTCAACTGCCGGGGAGCAGCCTTTGTGGAGAAGGGGAGACGTAGTCTTTTTGGGGAAAATCGCTATGGTCATCTTCAATGAGAAGTGCACCATTATGCTATAAGTTATGAGGCCATATCTATAACTGCGGTGAGCGCAGTTCTTTAGGAACATGGTGTACGTGCATTTATATGAGTTGTGCGCCATTAGGCGCTGTACTTAAGCTCTGTGGAGTGTGGGAGCTTCATGAATACCTTTATTCAATATCATGTACTTTATGCTGTTTCTCGTCTGTGTCGTCGTCTGTGTGTAACGTGAACGGAAAAGTGTTATTTAAAACGTTACTCTTCGTTCAACGATACATGAATTCAATGTGTGTCACTGTAATGGATGAATGTACCAGTACACACCTACTTCGATCAGTCCAGCCATAGTACTCAGAACGTAACATTAACCTATCCATTCATTATAGCTCTGTGTGGGCGTATGTATACAGATGAAATATATCTCAAACTATTAATCTATTTCCCCTGATAACAATTCTGCATTAATAGTCAGACTTATCAGTAGTAATGAACAAGCATTTAAGATTTATCAGTGATGAACAACTGACATTATCATAATAGCATTCAGTCATGAAGTAACATAAGATAGTATCAGTGGTGGTATTATTATTACACTACTTTATTACTTTATCAGCATACTTTATCAGTATACTTTATCAGTGGTAGTTTCCAGTCATTGAGGGTGTGATACCCAATACAGAAGACATTACTGCTAAATAAAGCGTTAACAATGAACAAGCGCGTTAATGACCAAACCTATCCACTAAGAAGTGTCTCTTTTCCGATCCCATTTATTTCCCCTGTTGCGCTCTGCTCTGGGTGAACTAAGACTCTTTATTTGTCCCAGGAGACATTCTTTCAGATTACATTTCACGGTCCAGCACGGAGTTTATTTTATCTAAGCCGGACCTGAGATATTGACATCCTAAATCAGCGAAATCGGACACCTGCGTTTAGCTGAAGTAAATTTTAATTTTACCCTTCGTTTTGATTATTTTCCAACGAGACGGAAATCTTAACCTTCGTGTGTGTGGTCGCCTAAAGTGGGTTTACTGGCCAGAACAACCGTTATCCACATTTCTGTGAAGATTTTAGTTATTTACACAAGGAAATTACAATATATCTACATAGTAAATCAACACTATCATTTTTTTTTTATATTAGCACATTTAAGATGCTTCGAATTGCAATGAGGTCGCTGTAAACATGAGTGTTTGCAGCACAGTATTATTATTATTATTATTATTATTATTATTATTATTATTATTATTATTATTATTATTATTATTATAAAAGTGCAATTTTACGAAATTGCAGATAACGTCAAGTATATCAGTGAAAAGAGGACTGCACAGAAGAAATTGATGCCACTTGAAATTTTACAACTGATGGATGAAAGACCGAAAACTAAGCAAGACAGATAAAACAATACGTCAGGTTGAATAAGAAAATGATAGGCAAATGTAGAGCGGCACATGCAGAACGGCAAAAGAAGCATGGCTTAACCAGAAGTGCAAAGACTGGAACTGCAGCACATGAAAGATACAACATCAATTAGTGATGAGCAATGTGATTCTGTAGGCGGTAAAGGTGCAAACAACGGCAAATATACTACTGGACAAAAGTTAAGGGCCAGCATTCAGTTTAGACAAGGTTTATATAATTGATTAGCAAACTGTAAAGACTAGTGAAAATGTCATTAAAACTGAGCTCAGAGAAATGTGTATACATTTCTGTGTGCACTAGGTTAATTTTTTTTTTTAATGTCCAAAAACTGGGTCACTTTAACCCGCACGTGAAAATTGCCATTGTTGCTGCAAAAACTCGTGGTTTTTGCAACACGCCCCACTAGTTCAAAAGGTGAAAAAGTGAGTTGAATTTGACTGCACGTGGAAAATGATCATCGGTAAAGAGCGTTCACCGTTGGTATGCAATAAATCAGTATGACAAGTGGTCGAAATGATCACTGCATTAGCCATGCCACCAAGGAGAAGTCTCGGCACTGTAGACCGTGGTCGAGCCATGGCATGGATTCAGGATGGCCAATCTGTTCGTCATGTTGCAAGACGCTTAGCAGTGTCCCACTCTACCATTCAGAGACTTCTTGAGAGATTTCAAGCTACCGGACATTTGGAAAATCGACCCTGCTCACGAAGAATTATATAAACCTTGTCTAAACTGAATGGCGGCCCTTAACTTTTGTCCAGTAGTATATATTATAAGAAAATGACTAAAGAGGACCACAGGAAAAAAAAAACAGATCTACATTTTGAGTTTTACAGAATACACTAATACATTCGACAAAATGAATCACGAGTAAATTATCAAAATGTTATAAAACATAAACATCTGTGGTAAGGATCTGAGACAAATAAGGTACACGTGTTAGCAACAAACAACAGCTGTAAGAAGAATCAGCAGTCAAATAAGAATATTTCAACAGGTTAAAAAAAAAAGTGTTAGACAAGATTGTTCACTGTCACAAGAGCTTTCCAATTTGTACAGTGGAAAGAAAAATGAAACCCACAGAGGACATGCCTGAAATATCAGTGGGTGGACATAATATAAATAACTTGAGGTCTTCTGATGAGAATGTCTTAATGGCAAATAGTGAAAATGGGTTGTAGGAAATGATTTATACAGAAGTGACAGAAATTTTAAATAAAGACCTTAGCCTTAAGCTATAGTCGTCTCGAAGAAAACGACTTCTCTGGGAGGCTCTTTCAAAGTAAATGTAACAGTTTTTAAAATGGTCAATAGATGAAAAAAACCTGGCACATTATTAATAACATCGGATGGAAGTTGTATCTCAGAAGTGATGTGTAGAATAGACCATGTAAAAGCAGTATTCTATTTAAAATAAAATGCTTTTTATGCGACAACTCTTTGTTTGGTGGAAGTAAGAAAGAGAGCTCTTCAGAGTTATATAGGAACAATCTTGATATACGGGAGTGAGTTATGGACAATTAGTAAACAAGTAGGAAAAGTGCTATATACCACAGAGATGTGGGTTTACAGAAGAATGTTAACATGGACAGCTAAGATATGGATGTCTTGACAGATGCCAATGTTAACATGGGGGCAGTTAAAATGGCGATGTCTTGACAGATGCCAATGTGCAAAGGAATTTTATTCCTTAAGTTAGAAAGAAGCAAACCACTTTCTTTTGATCATCTTATGAGAAGAAGGAAGCTGAGGTATATCGGGACAAAAAGAATGATTGAAAGAAAAGGAGATAGGGGACGACAAAGAGAGAAGATTCTGGACAGTTAGAAATCATGGCATGGAAAGAAGTCAATAACAGATTTGATCAATACAGATGTAGATAAGAAGTTCTTTTATATAAAGGTATGTCACACAGTATAAATAACGGATTAATATTTAAACACGAATTTCAGCTTTGGTTACGTTTTTCCTTTATTTACTTTTGTTTAAAAAAAACAGAAGCTATTTATGGATTGACCGAACAAAGAACGGGTAAGACCTCTAGTTAAGATATAAAAGACCTTGTGTTCTGGAGTTTTTGTAGCATTGTAGCGTGATAATCAAATGACGTACCCTTCTCTTTTCGAGGAAATGGGTTAACTCAGGGGTCGGGAACCTTTCCGTGACAAAGAGCCAAATATTTAATTTTGTCTCTATTTTAACAAATTGAAGAGCCGTATGCAAAAAAAAAATCACATGCTATCCCTCATTCACTAAGAGTTAAGAAGTAGAGAGCCGAGAGCCGCACGAGATGGCTCAATAAAGCCGCATGCGGCTCGCGAGCCGCGGATTCCCGACCCAAGGGTTAACCAATCAAAGCAGCGCAAGCTCGCTGATGACACGAACCGGGTTTCTAATGGCGTCTAACAGAGGAAAGTAAATGTGCGTTTTAGTATCATGGAATTGTATAAATTGCAAAAGAATGGCTGGACGGAAAAGCTTGAGGTAAAGTGCATTTAATGCAGACGAAGACCTCATACTTATATTCAAAAGGAAAGACTGCTGTGTGGATTATTTTCGGAGATAATCAAAGTAAAGTGGGACATTTTGTCATTTATTACTGTGTAAATGGTCTTTCCAAATTCGCTACAAATCGAAGACAAAATCAATATAGGAAAACCATATACGAAAAGAAAGCCCAGGATCGTCCCAATAAAATGAGATACATCTGAAAGTCGTAGGGGAAAGTGTTAAGAAGAACGAGAAGGAATGATGGATCAATTTAACACACAGCTCGATTCTGCACGAAAGTCAACAATCCCGGCTGGCGGCAAAGTATGACGTCATACTGCTTTCCGACAGATTCGCTATCAGCTTATAAATAAGGTCAGCGGACTTTTCAAAAATTACACACACTCAGAGTAGAAGCCAGAACAGACGGCAGAAAGGAGTTTCGTTTGCCTAGAGCTAGAGGTTTTACCATCTGTATGCCAGTGGAGCCTTAAATACTCCAAGACTGAGTCTGATTTTGAACTTCTCAACTATTCTAGAGGGCATGTACGTTTACGAATAATTAAATTGTGTTATTGCAGATTATTATGATAGATATATGTATCAGGATCAGACCAGAGGACTGAACTGAATTTAAGCTGTGGATGTATAAAGGAATTCGATGCATACCAATGATTATCATGAATGTCGCTAGGAGTGTTCAATTAAAAGTTACTGTCACGAGGAGCGAATGAGTTTGTATTTCGACTTTCTATACTCATTGTCTGCACAGACAACGTTTGTCAACAGTCATGGGACATCCACCAATTTTACAGGAAATGTTTACATACCAATGAGACAGCGCTCTGAGTAATCCCTGTAGAAAGCCATAAATGTCGCACAACAAGGAGACATTACATCAATAGTCCATCGCCGGACGTCGCGGGTGTGTTTACACAAAGCCAGTAATACCCAAGTATTATTTTGGTTAGTAATAGAACATAATGTACAGTCGGCGACAGAAGGCAAGTAATTTTACAATGCGTATGGTGGTCAGTCGGACTTCACGGAAAATATTGAAGTAACGGAGACACAAAGTCGGGGCGAAAGTAAATAGGAAAGAATAAATAACAACATGAAAGGAGTGAGAATACGAAATTATAACGAGAGGAACAACACTGCACAAGACACTCAAAAGACGACGCAGACAGATTGTCTGGGAGAGGAAAATCAAGAAAACGATAATAGCAAAACATTACATAAATTTTACCCGGTAATGAGGACTGAATGTCTGACTAAAGAAAAACAAACGAAATTTCACATGACAAGAAGCGACCCGAAAAATCGCCATAGGCGATTCAAACGATATATAACACTACTAAATTTATTGCTTGGCATTGCAAGAGAAGCAGTCCGCCAACAAAAACTTGGGTTCTCGATTTCACGAGAAAGAATCAAGACGTGAGTCAGTGAAATTCTTGATATGGACACCAAGGTTAGTGTAATATAGTTTGTACCTTATCATTATTATATCTTAACTTCAGTCAGATAATATATACATATTTTCCATAAATATAACACTGTAAATACCAGTCACGTTTATTATAATATCATATTTTATACTCATAAGTACAGGTTACAATAGACACCAGGCAGAGAATTATTATTGTGATGGGGCGGAAAAGGAGACGCCCGCCCCCTACCTGTTTCTAGGCAGATTATTGTCGGTGTGCGCAAAGCATTCTGGGTTGTGAAAAGTCTGAAGTAGAAGATATGTAATGAGGCCACAATAATGCCTTTAAATTAAGTTGTGGTGTAGAATTGTGTTATATTAAATAGCTGTAGGTTTTATTTGTGTTTTCATGCATTCTAGAGCAAAATATCGCGAGTGTTGTTTAAGTAGCGCATTACTGCGCGCGCGGAGTAAGTTGAGTGGTTAGGCCAGGGTTTATAAAAGGGGTAGCAAGCGGCGAAACTGGTCTATTGTTGAGACAGCCGCCCAGTGAGAACAGACGAAGAAGACAGACAGAGCCAAGCTGTAAATGCCTTGAGCACGTGAGTTAATTTAAATTAGCATTAGTTTTATATAATTCGGAAATAATATCGATGTGGCTGTTTTAATGTTTAGTGATATAGATAGATGTGTTTCCAAAGGAAATGTCTTTTTAGGACATTATGATTTAGTCTTGAAGAAATGATAGGTGAGTGAAAATAATGTTTGATAGGTTTTATTAGGCTCGCAAAGCCCAAATCACAGATGTGAGAGTTTAAGAGCAATTATTTCATCCATCAGACCGGGCAAATTTAGTAGGAGAGTGTTTTGTACATGAAACTGGACGGAAATGTTATCAGAAACTGCAATTTAGATAATATTAACTAGTTGGGAAGATGGCAACAGGGAGAGCCACGTGGTGATTGTATAAAAGCGGCGCGAGGGATCTGCGGTAACACTCTTAGTTATCACTTAATGTTACGCAGTTTTAGATCGCGTGAATTGACACGTGGGTGGGAAGCAGATTAAGATAATTTTCCCCAGTAAAGGAAAGAAAGGGTTTTCGTGTTAATGCCAGTTTTGTTAAAGTCAAGAGTAATTATTTTATTTCTTTAATGTAAAAGTAATTGAGTGTATTTCACGATAGCCTACTTATCATAATTCTACTGTATATTTAATGGGTTACTGTGAGGTGAGAATATGTATTTAGATTTCTGGAGAGCGCGAGGCCACTCCTTTGTCGAGACATGTGTTTCTCTGGTTGCTCCCGGCGGAGCATGGAAACACCAATGTGGCTGGTGTCTATCACAAGCCGACAAGAAGCATTTTTATGCTATTGCAGTGGTTGTTTCGGTAATGATGTGTTTTCATGTGATGAGATTCCCAGTCGCACCAGTGGTCATATACGACACGCTTGTTGCCATGAAGGCGCCCCAGTCGTCACATACGACATGCTTCAGAATGCAGTAACGAATACTGATGTGGATCGGTTACGAGGTAGTAGCTTATTCTCATTACTGAGAGTATTTGTTGTACATATAGTTGAATATTATTTTATGTCCATTTTTTTGATTATTATTTAATTATGGTTATGTGAGGAATGGTTGTGAGAGCACGTGGGCTCACTTCAAGGATATATATTTCTCTTCTCCGCTCCTGAGGGAGCATGGGGCCAACAGTGTGGTTTGCCTTCCCATAATTAAGTATTCATATGCTAGGGCAGTAGTGGTTTCGGTAGCAATCTGTGTTACATGGTGAGGTTGCCAGCCTCATGCACAACACCATACTAGTCTCATTGGACGACATGCATGAGTGTGTGTGTGTGTGTGATAGCTGAGTGTGTGCTCTTGCAGTAGTGGTTTCGGTGGCAACCTATGTTTACATGGTGAGGTTGCCAGCCTCATGCACAACACCATACTAGTCATTGGACGACACACATGAGTGTGTGTGTGTGTGATAGTTGAGTGTGTCAGGTGGCGGCGTAGGACAGTTTGACAGGTGAGAGCGTGGTGTTTCTCATTCAGTATTATATTATGATTTTAACTATTCTGTGCTTTGTTTGCTTCTTCAGATTAGCATCGGGCACTGCTGGGTGTTTATTTGTTTAATGTTTGCTTTGTCACTGAATGGGCTGTAAAAATAAATATAGCCCCTGCCTCTAGAATCAAGAGTTTTATTGTTGTTCGGGTCGGTGCGAGTGTAAGCAAGAGAGTGATCTCACACATCACAATCCTCATCATCATCATTATCTCGCACCACCCCTACCTGCACAATTGGGCGTCGTCGGCAGGATAAGGCAGACAGTGACAACGAGCAAACAGCAAGCGAACAAATATAGTAAACACCCAGCAGTGCATTCCTGCAGCAAGATGGCTAATGCGCCTTGTGAAGATATTGTACGTGAAGGAGCCAGAGATAAAGTTGTTGCGTAGTTGGAGAGGGAGAGGGCCACTTGGCAAGAGTTTGTGGGAGATGTGGAAGCCGTGGAAGGTGGCGCCTTTTTTGTGCAGAAGACAAGTTAGACATGATATGGAACAACGTTACACCATGGGTATCTAGAGAATTACGGATACATGGTGGAGCCAAGGCCAGCCCTGAGAAGTTACTGGAAATTGTCAAAAGAGCCTACAGCGAGCAACAACCAGTCATTAATTTCCCTTGGGAATATGCTGTTTATGGTGGAAGTAAAAAAGCCTGAGACATGGTCCAGATAGCAAGTGCAGAAGTTAAGAAGGAGGAGGAGGCACTCAGGGCAGAATTATCCTTCCTAAAGTCCCAGATAGCACAGATGTCAGAGTCCAGTTCGCCAGCACAAGAGGAGGTGCAGAGAAAGAGAGCACCATGCCAGCCGCGGAAACAGCCAAACCGCAAGACACGAGTGTGTCCGAGGAGGTGCATGTGTTCTGGTATGTGAGAGTCAAGGCTGTTGTTAACGAAAGCAGTGAGCTGACAGTACCGACCAGTGCAGCTGCACCGACAAGGCGAAAAGGAGTTTGCAAGTGGTACAGTACGGTCCGCAGGGGATGGGGATTCATCACGCCAGATGATGGAGGTATTGCAGTATTTGTACATCAGACCACGATCTTCAGAAAGGGATTCCGGAGTCTGGCGAGGAATGAACGAGTAGAGTTTGATGGACAGCAAACCATCGGTCCAGGGGCATGGAAGCAATTTATGTATGTGGCATTGGCGGTCAAGAGTGTAAGGGCAGCAGGCAGCGACCCATGGCACAGAGGAAGCCCAGAAAGATAAGATGCTACAATTGTGGAGACCTGTCAGAACCACATGGCAGCCGTGGACATGAATAGTGCCCTCTGCCAAAGTGTTTGGAGCTAAATTTTCTAATATGAGTGAGGAGTATTTGATGGTGAACATGAGCGCTATGATATCCTCGAAGAGATGTTTTCGATATGCAAGTGAGCCAATTGAAGATTAGATATGGTACGAAATGGGTCACAAAGAGGGCCGCCTGCAGGTAAATATGGTCCGTGGTTTTAGGATGGGGCAAAGTCCTAAGCTGATAGGTTGGAGTGCATGGTCAATTTCTTTCCTGAGGAGGTGTCCAAAAGCGCACTCCCGTCTAGGATGTAAGGTTTTGCAGGCCCACCCGTTCCGGATGTTTTTGCAGTCTACCTACAGAGTCCCTCAAAGAGCTGGCAGAGCAGATGTCCATCCCACAAGTGTCACCTTTTGCAAAAGTCATAGACCGTGAGCAACTTGTCACCCTAAGGGCGCCCGTAGAAGATTGCATAGTATCGGTTAGGGAAGGAAACTCGTCCTTAAGCAGAGAGGAGGGTGTGCAACGTCAAGGTTCAGGAGTGAGGTGACACATCAAAAGCAGACTGTGGGAGAATGTTTGGCCACCGTCCAGCAAAAACGAGTGTTCAAGCACGTCAGGAGCAATCCCCGTCAACAGATTCGGACAGTTGCAAGCAGCTGACAAGCAGATGTCACGGGCAAGCAGCGGACACGTTACGGCACGGGTGAGCGAGTCTTCAAGAGCACAGCGGCCGACAGCCCGGCAAACGTACAACTGGAGACATGTGGACGACATCAAGGGTGTCTCGGCCAGCCGAGAACCTTGTACCGAATACAGAATCTGAGCCCCAAACATCGCCGCTGAGGAAATCAAATCAAACGCAGCACAACGATCTAAGAGATTTCGACAGAAGTGCCTGAGGTAGTGATGTTGTCGGGACGACAACAAATCGAGGAGGGAGATATGTGATGGGGCGGAATGGAGAATTCGCGCCCGCCCCCCTATACCTGTTTTCTAGGCAGATTATTCCTCACCGATGAACTGCGCAAAAGCATTCTGGGGATTGAGAAAAGTCTGAAGTAGCAGATATGTAATGAGGCCCTATACAATAATGCCTTTAAATAAGAATTGTTGTGGTGTAGAAATTGTGTTGTTATATTAAATAGGTGTAGGTTTTATTTGTGTTTTCATGCATTCTAGAGCAAAATATCGCGAGTGTTGTTTAAGTAGCGCATTACTGCGCCCGCGCGGATTGTAAGAGCGTGAGTAGGGTTAGCCAGTGGTATTATAAAAGGGGTAGTAGCAAGCGGCGACCTTTTCGAAACTGGTCTATTGTTGAGACAAGCCGCCCGTGAGAACAGGGACGAAGAAGTCAGAAGCAGAGCCAAGTCTGTAAATGCCTTGAGCACGTGAGTTTAATCTCTAGAATTTAGCATTAGTTTTATATAATTCGGAAATAATATATCGAATGTGGCTGTTTTAATGTTTAGTGATATAGTATAGGATGTGTTTCCCAAAGGAATATGTCTTTTTAGGACATTATGATTTAGCTCTTGAAGGAAAATGAAAGATGAGTGAAAATAAATGTTTCCCGGATAGGTTTTATTAGGCTCGGCTTCGTAAAAGCCCAAATCACAAGATGTAAGAGTTTTTAAGATGCATTATTTCATGCCATCCATCAGACAGGGCAAATTTAGTAGGAGAGTGTTTTTATACATTGAAATTGGACGGAAAACTGTTATCAGAAACTGCAATTTAGATAATTTAACAAATAGTTGGGAAATGGCAAACAGGGAGAAGCCACGTGGTGATTGTATAAAAGCGGCGCGAGGGGTCTGCGGTAACATTTATCTTAGTTATCACTTAATGTTACGCAGTCCCTTTAAGATCGCTGGGTGAATTGACACGTGGGGGTGGAAGCAGATTAAGATTAATTTTCCGCCATGTTAAAGGAAAGAAAGGGTTTTCGTGTTAATGCCAGTTTTGTTGAAAGTCAAGAGTAATTATTACTTATTTCTTTAATGTAAAAGTAAATTGAGTGTATTTCACGATAGCCTACTTATCATAATTCTACTGTATATTTAATGGGTTATTCTGTGAGGTGAGAATATGTATTTAGATTTCTGGAGAGCGCGAGGCCACTCCTTTGTTGAGACATGTGTTTCTCTGGTTGCTCCCGCGGAGCATGGAAACACCAATGTGGCTGGTGTCTATCACAAGCCGACAAGAAGCATTTTTATGCTATTGCAGTGATTTGTTTCGGTAATGATGTTGTTTCATGTGATGGACGATTCCCAGTCGCGCACCAGTGACGTTCATATACGACACGCTTGTTGCCCAGGCGCCCCATCGTCACATACGACATGCTTTCAGAATGCCAGTAACGAATACTGATGTGATCGGTACGAGGTTAGTAGCTTATTCTCATTACTGAGAGTATTTGTTGTACATATCAAGTTGAATATTATTTTATGTCCCATTTGATTATTATTCATTTATGTTTATTATGGTTATGTGAGGCCAATGGTTGTGAGAGCACGTGGGGCTCACTTCAAGGTATAATATTATTTCTTTTTCTCCCGCTCCTGAGGGAAGCATGGGGTCAACAGTGTTGGTTTGCCTTCATATTAAGTATTCCCCCCCCCATGCACTCAGGGCATCGTGCTTAGGGCAAGTAGTATGGTTGCCAGGTTTCGGTAGCAATCTGTGTTACATGGTGAGGAGTGTGTGATTGCCAGCCTCATGGTTCCAACAAACCATATCCTAGTCCCTCATTGCCCCACCTCACGACACATGAATAGTGTGTTGTGTGTGTGTGTGTGTGTGTGTGATAGCTGAGAGTGTGCCCTTGCAGTAGTGGTTTTCGTTGGCCATCTAAGTAACAATGGTGCGGTTTGCCGAGCCTGCATGGCAACACACTATCCCATACGTAAGTCGCATTGGTCGACATACCTAGAGTGTTTTTTGTGCTGATGATTGAGAGTTGTAAGGTGTGCGGCTAGAAGGACAGTGAATGATGATGGTGATAGAGCGTTGGTTGTGTTTTTCATATCAGTAATTAAATTATGATTTTAACTATTCAGTCATGCTTTTGTTTTGCTTCTTCAGATTAGCAATCGGGCACTGTCTTGGGAGTTTTTGTTTTATGTGTAGGTTTTTGTTTTGTTATGTTCGCTAGATTTATTTGTGTTTAATGTTTTGCTTTGTCACTGAAATGGGTTATATAAAAAATAAAATATAGCCCCTTTTTTTTTTTTTTTTATTTTTTTTGCCTCTAGAATCTAGATTTTTAATGTTTGTCGGCGTCGGATTGAGAGTTGAATAAGCAAGAGAGTGATCAAACAATCACAAATAGTTCATCATTCAATCATCAATCTCGCCCACCCTATCTACCTCTATAATATAAAACAGTACAACACAGATTACCGTTAACTATATCGATGTAAATTACATAGTCACTTTTTTATTTTGCCTGTTTACATATACATTTTAACCGCACAGCAGTAAAACCACCGCGCGCAGATTTGCCATCCATTATATTGCTAGGATTTTCACATACAAGTACACACTCACAGCGTAGCATAGCTCGTTAACCGGATATTTTTTTAAAACTACAAAGGGTTCGTTAGTTTATCCATAGCGCAGATGTAGAGGGACAGTGGACCATATGAGATACTCCACACTGCGTCTACCTACGTTTGTTGGCGTTTTAGATCACAGGGAAAAGCTACAGTGAGTAGGGGCCAAACAGAAATAATTCTAAAGACAAACCCCCATGCAACGCATTCATTCTCAGATATTTAACGGCAACAAACCTACCAACAAACAACGGGGGATTTTAAGAAAAGGAACATGCCTGGACGGCGAAGGGGACTTCTAAATAAATCAAATCACAACACCACATGAGCTCAGAAAGATAATCCCGCATTTACCTAGAATATGGTATGCATTACTACAGAGCTGTACCACGAGAATTTAATGATTCGTAAGTTGCAGTAGCCAAACTGACGATTTATACAACAAGTGACCTTAGAGACATCTTGATCGGGATTAATTGGCACAGGGAGAAGAGGGTGACGATCGTCGTACAAGAAAGTGCCCTACAAAAATTATCGAGAGATCCAAAATTACCTTAAAAAATGGGACATATACCTCCCCGGTAAAACTGGAAGTCCGCAATACAAATTTCTACTATTATACCAGATTTCACCATCATCAACTTACCTCAGGAGGAAAAATATCTCCACCACACATGTACATCACTTCATATCAGACGAAGTCCCACAACCGCATTACATTGTTGTTCAACACACACCTCGTAACAAGCCACCTCAGACGGCTCATGGCAATGTCAACCCTACGG
Organism: Oreohelix idahoensis; assembly: GCA_024509875.1. Taxonomy (NCBI): domain Eukaryota; kingdom Metazoa; phylum Mollusca; class Gastropoda; order Stylommatophora; family Oreohelicidae; genus Oreohelix; species Oreohelix idahoensis. Next base: position 59,824 of record JAMPIV010012892.1, read on the forward strand.
TCGACTTGCTTTGAATAACCAACAGAACAGGCCATCGACACCTGAACGACCTAATATGAGGCCCGACCCCTAACATAAAAGCCTTCATACCACACATGTCCAGTGTGTTTACAAAATACCTCAGTGTTGAGTGTTTATTTACCAGACATTCAGAGACCCCTAATTATGATATCCTTTTTGGTTACGTAGTTACGATACCATACAAACTCTATGCCCCAACCCATAGTAGTTTGCACTATAAGATTTCCAATTGGTTTGTATTTTATGCATTAACCTAAAATCCTTTTTCTTCCAGGGATAGTTTAAGGTTATTTCTATTTGCATATGTAATAGTGAAGTATATTGAATGTTGTTCTATTTCAATAAATTTAATAATGTGTAGTTGTGGTACATTACCACACAAGAACAGTTATTACATATAATATAGAAGGAAACGAAGTGTGCGCAAAGAGACATACTGTTCTTCCCTTCTCCTCATTTGTTTCACTCAGTGTAATAGGGGAGTGGGGGCTTCGTTAGCATTATAATAGCAGAGAGGGGATAGAGTGGTAGGAGTGATATCAGAGTCACGAGATCCATAATCACTGGACGGTTCTGTCGGGCGGGGGATTTATCCCAGAGTCCTTAATCTGCCACAACTCCCACTCCACTGCTGCTGCGATCTTCAACCGGGGTGCAAGGCAAATCTGAGCCAGTGACAAAGCCGGTACCGTCCGACAGATTAACTGCGTCTTTGGTTACCCTTCGGGATAACCCTGTGACAGTTACTATACTGGAATAATGGACTTGGCACTCCAGAATATGAAGAGGCGAAGGTAAGCTCAATCATGATATTGTATAAAAATGTATTAAGATTTTATTCATGGTATTCATTTTATGAATGTTTATGCAGATAGACTGATCCAGAACTGATCCATGTATCATATCAATACATGCAACACATTTCTGAAACTGATCCATGTATCATTCATATACATTGCACACAAAGTCTTCCTGAACAAGTACTTTGTATTCATGGACACGTAGGTGGGGGGCTTATGGAACCTATGACCAAAGGTAGCCACTTGTCACATATTGTCTCTCCAGGTTCATTCGTTTTCATATCTCCAGCAAGAGGTCTAGAATCTTAGAACAATAGTGCCTTCCTGGGACCAACCTCAGGAGCATCATAACATTGGTATCTATATTCGAGTGCTATGCCCCATCTAGGTGTTTGGTGGCCTGGTTACAAAACCTGCAACTGATAGATGCTGTGAATTATTACTAACGGACATTCGACAGAAAACATGATGATAGTATCTATGTGAAAAATTCAATCAGAACAGCCATTGTGAAGAGGTCATAGCAAAAATCCCAATTGTTGTCATGATGAACAAACTGTTCTAATATGTCAGGCAAGACAAGAGGAGCGACCGATTTAAATAAAAGGAAAAGTTGGATGAACTTCTGTTAGAATCTTTCATGGATTCCAGAAAATGACTTTTTTGTCTAAGTTAATGATTGAAACTCACTATTGATGTAAGTCTGAAGTTAACTAGTCATTCATTCAATTTCATCATTCAATAATTTGCAAGAAGGAAAGAAAACAAAAGATTATATAAAATAATAAAATAATTCGTCAATTCGTTAGTTCGCTCCGACTGATCAATCTTATATTGTTTGCATTTTTGTAGTTTTACTGAAATTGTTGATTATCATAGGATAGTTACTAGCAAAGGTGGCTATATTTTTTTATTGTTTTTTTTTGTTTAAGAAGGGGGTTGTGGGGGAAGTTAGGAAAATAAAAATGTAGACTCTTGTCGCGAAGGGAGGAGATTGAAATTTTTTTATTTAATTTTTTATAATATATCCTTGAACACAAAGTTGTATCAGGTGATACCAGGATAGTGCGCAGATTTAAGAGGTCTGGTCTTATAAGTAATACCCCCCTTCTCCCCCCCCCCCTTTCACTGAAAATAGGTAAGGGTGTATGGGAATATCAACGGTAAGGGTCAAGCTGTATAAGTTCCCCAGGTATGTATGTTAGATGTATTATCCTGGCATCCCCTATGGGCTCCCTATCAAGAACCTCCCGCCTTGATTATTATACTTATTTAATATTTTTATAGTTGACATCTGCTAGGGGATATTAATACAAAATTATTTTCCAAACAAGAAACATGAATCAACTTTAATAAGTAAGTCTGTTGGTAAAATATTTTACAAATTTTATTTAGCCTATACCGTTTCTCTTTTCTGTCTGGAAAGGTTTGAAATGAAATCAAATTTATTTACAACAATAAATCAATAAACATTGAAAATAATTAACAATATCATAAAGTCATTCACAAATGTTGAAGGTTATCAACTGGATTAAGTTTATCTCCTTTTAAAGAACATTGATATGATACTAATGAGTTTTGTCACTATTTTCTTGACTGTGAAGCTAGTAAATGTGTAAAATTTTTTTTTTGTCCACAAATGCACTTTTCATCCAAATTCCGTGTATGTTTCATTAAGCAATCTTGTCTTATCGTAATAGGGGTAATAATCTGGATACGCTGAGCAGCCTGGGCGTTTTGATTAGTTGCCACTTCTCATGTGTTGTAGAGATCTTTCACCTCTCCTTTCTATAAACGAACGCGTAAATTTTGAATTTCTCCAGTCGTTGGAAGCTGGGTACCGGCCCTTTTAACCACAAGGTGCATTTGCACCAACAGAGTTCCAGGCCGAGGATGGAATGTACATATAAATAGTTTGTGTTTTGTATTTGTCCAGGATTAGAACCTGAAACAAAAATAAAACGAACCCCTATATTGGTACCATCAACTATTCCCCATTATTAACACAATATGTGTAACGAGAATAGACAGTGTCTCAGATAATGTGCTAGCCAAGATGCACATGAACAATATATAACCAAGATCACTACCCCCATCCAAGTTTCAACCGTGTACATAAACTATTCCGTTTCAAACCATTAGTTATATTCCAATACTGTCCATGATCTCCGCCTCCTAACCATGGATTAGGGCAAGTAACCAAATAACAAAGTAAATACATAGATATCCATACAATAAAACAATTTCCATCCTTTACCCTTTCTAGATATTCCACGGCATTGGGTCCCCATTTCCTCAATGAAATATATTTCCTATAAGAAGCTTATTCGCAAACCTAGCAGACAATCAATTTCTGCTGCTAACATACTGAATTTCTAATTAGAATTGTACACAGCAGAGGTGTAATTGTCCTTCAGAAAATTGACAAGCAAAGGTTCCTGAAACACTTCTACACACTTACCAACACACTGTAGTGGAAAATCCATAGCTTTACCTTACTTAGTCGTTCCCCTTTCTACACCGTGAGTGTAGAGGTTTGGAAGAGAGAGCGCCAGACCTATTCTATCGGCTGTCTCTTCTTCCTGGCCTGGTTCCATTCTAGTCCTCGGTCCTTCAAAAATTTGTCTAATGTTATCCTCACCCAGCGGACTCTGGTCGTCCTCGGGTCTGGATCCTTGCTCTTTGTTTCCCATAGCTTGTCGTGGTATCCGATCTTCTCCCATTCTGCAGACATGGCCAAACCATCTTAATTGGGACTGTTCTACTTGGGTCTGCAGGGGGTAGGATTTAATGCCTTGACACTAATTGTCCTGATGTGCCGTATCCATGTCTCTTCGTCTTCGTGTACCTTTCACCCACCCTTCCTCAATACCGACATTTTCTGCGTTTATGGATCCTGGCATTTATGCGGTTTAAGTCATTGCCCATGACTCGCATCCCCATAATGACCCCAAGACTGGGAACATAGGTTGAGTGGTATACCAATAGCAAATCATATAATATATATATATATATACATAATATATATAATATAATTTTTATATATATATATATATCTTGTCACCATATATATATTCTTCTCTTGCCCCCAGTAGGCACACACAGACGAGCTTTTACATGGCAGAACTTAGATCTGCCTCTCAGGTAGAACCTGGCAAAGGCAGTCTTTCATTTACATGGTACCTCACCACGTCTCGTCTACCGTACAAGCTTCTTTCTGCTCGCCTGTTTTTTTTTTTTTTCAAATCTTATGGCCCCAATTTTAGCAACGGCAAGGACTATTTATACTAAAGCACATCCGGCGTAATCGGAAAGCAGGGGGCTAAACTGGGTAATTGGCTAATCCCAAAAAGAGGCATTTTTTTTTTGTCCTCTCAGGTTCAATTATGAAAAATTAGTTTGCCCCATATCATTCTTTATTTCTGGAAATAGCTTTTATTCCATACTAAGGCTTAAAATTATACCCTGAATTAATCAATTTATCTTCAATTCATTCATAACCCTCCAATCCCAAAGGAGCATAGGCCATAAACAAACACATGCCAAGTCCTCCTGTCACGTGCCATCATCTCAAGTTCTTTCCATGTTCTCCTCATCATTTTCACCTCTGTTTCCAACTCTCTTCTCTCATGTGGGCTTCTTGGTCTACCTCTGCCTCTCTTGCCCTGGGGGTTCCAGAACAAGGACTGCCTTGTAATGCTATCAACAGGTTTCCTCAGTGTGTGTCCTATCCATCGCCATCGTCTTCTTCTTCTCATCTCTTGTTCCACTGGCACTTGTCCAGTTCTTGTCATCAGTTCCACATTGGTAACCTTGTCATACCATTTTAATCCCTCTATTCTACGCAAGCACCCATTTATGAAAGTCTGTAGCTTATTTGGATGTATTGTTCCTCTTTGTTCTCATGTTTTGATACAATTCTTTTTACTTCTTTGAATTTGCTTATTTTCGTGTGATGGATACACTTCTTGAGCCTTGCTTTGGAACTTTTCTGAAAGGTTTTGCCTTGTGTTTAACTCTGCTTTCCTTCGTTTTTCTGCCCTGTCTTTTTATCTTATTGATGGATTCCTGTTGTTATCCATCGCTTTTTGTTTGTGTTTCTTTCCCTTTTCCCCCCAGTATATCATTTTCTTCATTTATGTCTCCTTCCATACCGTTTTTCACCTGCTGCCATAATTTTCAGACCCAATTGCTGTGCCCTCTCATCGAGCTGTTTTAGCAAATTTGCCTGCCATATTTGATTGATTACGGTTACTGTGACAGCAAGAGCCAAGTCATCTTGTTTCTTGAAATCTTAGCTGTCCTAACATTCCAACTGCTTAGTCTATAAGATTATTCCCACTGGATTCCATTTCTGTTTTGTGTCGTTCGCTGATTCTCAAACCCAATCTGAATTGCCAGGCAATAAAAGAAGATGGAGAATCAAAGCCAGGCATCATCAGTCGCACTCCTGTATACCGTATCCCAAACGGTCTGTCAATGAAGTACTCATAAGAAACTCTGCATGTCATGTCTGAGCATATATGATCGAGTCGTTGAAATTTTCTATTAAATTTAATGATCTGTGCGGGTGATACTCCACATAAATGCCCTCATCAATTTCCAAAGTTGAATCTCTGTCTACACGAGTCTCAAATGCCTGCTTATCGCGTAGTCCTCAAATCCGACTGTCAATGAGTGGTGAATTCACCAATCCATTCTTTGTTCAACTATTATTCTGGCAAAGTGGCTAGTCTCGTCTGTCATATCTGTCCTTGTCGAAATCCTGCTTGTTAGTTCTTTCTCTCAGTGCAATCTTTAATCTATGGACTCTTATTAAATACCTAAATCAGAGACTTAATCCATATGTTTAATAGCTTTTTTTCAATGGCACTGATTAGGTGAAACAATTATTCCTCTATAATTTGTGCACTCTTGTAAATTTCCCTTCTTAAGCAACTTAACCAGATATCCATCCTTCCATCTGACTGGTAATCTCTTCCTTTTCCCCAAGACTTTACCAAGTAATTATAAAGACATCTCTGTAGCCCGTGTCGAGATCTGCCGTTGATGGGCTGTAGAAAAAGGTCTGTCTGGAATAGCATACACAGGTCCCAATGCTTTATGCCCCCATACTGAAGTCTTATTTGGAAAGCTATCATGGCTTTTATCATTATTTTCTAATCCTAATAAAAAGCCACTATTGCCAACTTTAACGTGTAGTGGTGGGCATAGCAACCTAACCTGTTGAGGTGAAAGACAGTAGAGTACGGACAGTTCTGGTGCCTTATTGAGGAAAGGACCCCAAAATATTCAACCACACTATGTATGCGCTTCACTATTGCTTTTGTAAAAAAAAAACAGTCATAGACTGGGTATGCGCCAGACAAAACATGAGAGCATTCCACAGAGGAATAAGATTTGGCCAGCACATTTTCTACATTGGAAAGATCTAGAATATGCCAGATGACTATTGCAAACTACTGTAGCACATTCATCATCAACACTAATCCAGGACGTACACCAAAAAACGCGATAGACTTAATAAGTTTAGAGCCAACAGGGGAGCTTGATATATCAATATTAAAAGAAGTCCCCATTCATGACGCTCAATGTGACAACCCTGAGCCACATGATCAGTCTGGTGAATATCACCAAGACTTTATAGGGGACCCATAGTGAAAGTGGTCTACTGACTGAGATCAACTGTGCCCCAATATCTAATCTCGCCCAAAGATTATTGAAAGTAAATAGACATACCTTACTTTGCTACCACAATCTATAAATCTCAGTCAGAAGTAATTATTCGTTTGAATAGGTGTGATTGACTACGTTATGGTGTCAAGAGGGTCCCTGTGTATGAAAGTGTAATAGTCAAGTCAACAACAGACAGATAATAAACAATATTCAATTAATCCACTAGACTCTTTGACAAAAACACTGTGACACTCACATACATATAACACTCTTCTAGAATATTCACAATCAATTTTAATTACAAGTATATGTACAGACTTTATCAATATGAATATTGTAGTGACATATATTATTAAAATATCCTATGTGTGTCAGTTGTGTAGTGGTAATATGAGGTAATACTGGTTTTGTTTTGTTCAAGCTCTGTTGGTATTTGTCATCATGACTTCAATAGTTTGTCTTTTGGGACTATTATTGGAGATGTTCTCAGTTCCTGATATTAAGACAATTAAATTCCCCTCTGAATGTTATTTTTACAAAGTCATTTCAAGATTAGGGGACATAATGTTGAGCTCAGCTGGCCAAATCAGCTTATCTTGCGTGATGGCGGCAGGAAAGGACTCCTCTGCTCGAATTCTCCTCTGGGCTCTGGAGACACCTCACTGATAGCTAAAAAAGACCAAGGAGTATGCTGTCCGACTCTGGATTCAGCAAAGCTCTGACCAGGTGCTGCTCAGTACCATCAAGACCACGGTCCCTGAAAACAAGAAGGATGTACCTTCTACATCATAACTAATTGATACTCTAGTTCTACACTGAGCACAATACAACACAAACATTGAGTTCAGAGCGTTAGGCCAACTGTCAGCTTCATCTGAAATACTTTATACCAGTATTTACCTCCTTAATGGGTACTACGCCTCTGCACTTCCAGCATTATTTCTTTCTAATCAATCATCCAGGTGTCAGTGTACTATTTGGCCATTCCATGCCGTTTTACTTCCCTCCGACACCCTCTGTTCAGGCTGGAGCATTATAGGCTTTATCTCCTGTTTGCCACTGAACTACACATATATACAGGCATAAATTAACAATTCACATTCAATTTTCATTAAAAGATACTGAATGTTTCAAGCTTACCACAATTCATGGAAATAAACACAGATACGTTGATTAGCAATGAATTCTGGCACAATTACTGGCACAAATTCCCATCTGCTTATGTTCCAGGCTTTTATTTAACACAAATATGAGCTGGCTTCAACGCACTGTTGCTTTATCAAGACTATTTTTAAACAACTAGTAGGTGGTCTCGAACTAACGCTCCTAAGTGAGTATATCAGCGAGTCTAGCCAATGAGGGCCACGTTTCGACAAGTGTTTGAAAAAATGTTACCTTTTCACACGTCTCCCCTAACAACCAAGATAGTATTTATAGCCCGACCAATCGTGGTTAGTCTTTCATTTGTTGCGCTCCAATCAATTTGGAGTTTACATGGTAGGCTAATTCTGTAACGTAAGATTTTTTTCAACACGTTATAAAAAAATTTTATGAGCAGAAATGATTCCATGCTGTCAGGCATCCCCACTATTTTATTTTGGGTATAATTTATTAATTCCTGGACTATTTGCGTAACGTTTTACATATTATTTGTCAGCAAGCCCTAAGGAACCCAAAAATACAAATTTAAAGGAGCTACGTGGCTGCGTTCAAAATATGCAATTTCTTCTACCTCCTGTTTCGAAGATGTGCTGTCTGGGTACTGTTATGTTTTCAAACGTAAACCCATCTAATGTTATCTTTCCTAATAAGCGTTTTTTTTGTGATTTTAAAACCTAACTCTGGGAAAGGGTAGTGTATTTTATCACTGTCCGTCTGAAAAAAAATTAGTGCATGTAGACTTACACGCGTGATGGCAGTAATTTTGTGTAGCGCGCGGGCGCGCATTAATAGCGAGACGCGTTGCAATTTTGCAATGCGTTCCCATTCTCTCCCTTCTCTCTTCTATCCTTTAGTCCATCTGTTCGTTCGTTTTTGGTAACGCAGTAAAAAAATTAATGAAATGGATTAATTTAGGTCATTACGCACTGCCATATTCTCAAGGTTTTTTTTCCAAGAAATACAGCACACGTTTCATTGAAGAAAGCGGATATAATACAGTAAGCTTTTACTATCAACGTGAAAGCGTTACAATTTGCAGACGAAGCAGAAAACAAGGGGGATTTCGAGTACATTCTTTGTGACAGCACTGTTATTTTACCATTGCTCATTTCTTTATTTATTTTATTTGTTAGGCTTCATATTTACCTAATAATTTATATATGTGGATTAGAATATTTCATGACACCTCCCCTCTTAAAACAGACATTATATGTCAGTCCTTTATTCTATATACACATAGAGAAATTTATTATTATTTCTGGGGGTTTACGGTGATTCTCATCACACGGATGGCGGCTTAAAAAATCCGCTCCCAAATTGGTTTTTCCAGATATATATACTCAATGCTAAAATTATATGGAGCCAGAAGCAAAGACCATCGGAGTAACCTAGAGTTCTCATGCTTAGCCTGTGCTAGAAACGATAAAGGTTTGTGGTCTGTTTGCAACTTAAATGCCTTCCCATATAGATAAATATTGAATTTCTTTATCGCCCATATTACTGCAAGACATTCTTTTTCGCTAGTTGAGTAGTTGATTTCAGCTTTATTCAACTTTCTGCTAGCATATGCCACTGGGCTTAATTCCCCATCCAATGCATCTGATTTCTGTATTAGAGTTGCTCCTAGCACAATATTACGGGCATCCGTCCTTACAATGAATGCTTGACTGAAGTCAGGTAATTTCAAAATGGGGTTACTGGTGAGCTTTTCCTTCAATTCTTGGTAAGTCATTTCACATTGTGGTGTCCATGTAATGCGATCTGGATGTCCTTTACGTGTCAATTCAGTTAACGGTGCACATATGGAATTAAAGTTTTTGATATACTTCTGGTAGAAACCACATAATGAGACAAAGGATCTCACGTCCTTCTTGGTTTGTGGTCTCGGGGGCTTTCTGTAGTTTCTCTAAATTCTTTGGGTCAGGGGGTCATGTTTCCCTGATAAACTGTGTGTCCCAAAAATTCCAATTCTTTACATCCAACGCAACATTTGGTTGGTCGGGCTGTTAAATTTGCCTCCCTAAAGTCGATCAAACAGCATGTTCAGAGAGTCAATGTGTTCCTCAAATGTTTCTGTTGCTATAAGGATATCATCCATAAAATTTGTTATACAGGGATTATTCAGAGGATCCAATAATTTTCTCATCATTCTAGAGAAGACACTAGGCGCATTCTTCAATCCAAATGGCAATCTATTAAACTCATAGTGTCCTTCTGAGGTACTAAAAGCTAGGTATGGTCTAACCTCAGGCTTTACTGGAATCTGATAGTATCCTTTACTCAGATCCACTTTTGAGAAATATTTAGCTTTATTTAGTCTGGCAAACAGCTGATTTGTATCCGGCAATGGATCCACCTGTCCTTCTGTAATAGCATTCAGTCTCCTGTAATCTATACAGAGTCTATGTTCTCCAGAGGGCTTCCTTAAGAGTACAACACCGGAACTATACGAAGACTCACTGTGCGAAATAATTCCTTCCTTCAACAGATAGTCTATCTCTTCCTTCAAAGCTTTTCTCCTTCCTTAGCAAACGGAATCGAATATGGTTTCATACAGACAGGTGTGGAGTCTATTAGTTTCATATCATATTCCAATAGGTTTGTATGCCCTGGTCGGTCTGTTAACACCTCTGCATGATTATTTAGAACCTGTTGCACTCTCTCTTTCTGAGTTTTCGTTAAAATGTGTACTGATTTTCACCTGTGCTGCTGTCTCACAGGGGTGTAATGGATATTCAAATGATGAAAGTGGTTCCTTTTTCATCTCCATGGCGATGGACAAGGTCAACAAGTGTGTCTCTTCCTGATGTTCTCTTTCCAAATATTTCTTCAGGAGATTCACATGATAGATTTTTTCTTTCACCTTCTTATCTATCTTATAATTTGTTCTAGACACCTTCTCTAGAACTGTATATGGACCCTGCCATCCAATTTGTAACTTATTCTGACTCCCGGGCAAAAGAAGCAGTACTTTCTCTCCCACAGCCAAATTTCTGTCTTTCGCCTTCCTGTTATAATAGGCAGCATGTTTCTTCCTGGCTTGTTTCAAATTTTCATTGGCAAGTTTACAACCAGTTTTTAAACGAGTGGTCAGCTCATTCACATATTGGTATGAAGATGTAATGTTTTCCTCTGCCTTTTCATCAGTCCACGTTCTTAACAAAGCTACATATGGACCTTTAATTGTGTGGACCTATTTGTCCATGCACCGGTATGGTCTCTTCCACTTGAAGCTTTATAGTGATGATTTTTCCTCCCAGAATTATCATTCACAAAACGACCGCTACCAATTTTTCTTTTGGGGCTTTCTCCCCACTTTAAAATTCTTGATGAGAGATTTCCTCTCTACATCTCCTTCCTCCAGTTTGTTTAAGTCCGATTGAGGGATTGTCGGCTTATCCTGGGGTAAGACATCTTTTTGCACTCTCCGCATAGTGGCCATTGTAAAACAGTTAAGTGAAGCTTGTCCGTGAAAAGGGGCTTCCCATTCCATTTGGTCCACTTTATCAAATCTATTTTTCTTTTTATTATCAGGCCTAATTTTGCCCCGTGGCGTGTCCAGGTCCTGATCCATGTTCCCACTTGTGGGTGTTCCCTCATGTGCTATGCTACACCTTTCTACAAAATTCTCAATGTCCCATCTTGCTTTGGGCCAATAATAATTGTGAGCCACCTTTTGAATGATGGTACCTATCTTCTCATGGTCCCCATCTGGTTTCACATGTAGGCTCCTTATTAAGTCTGCCCTATATCTTTTTGGAAGAACCAGCTGTCCCTGACCTTTGGATCTAGCTCCAGTCTTCCTATACATCAACTTGTTTTTCATGTAAAAATCTCCCTTGCCTTGAGTTGTATGACAAGTTGACAATTTTCTGAAACAAGGCTTGAGTGTTTTATCCCCAGCCTGTGCCTTCCTCATCTCTTCTGGAGTGGTATCCAACATAATATCCTCCTCCTGTCTTGAGGTCGACCTGACCTGAAGGGTTGCCATATACACAGGTTTCCTTCTGCAACGGTCAGTGTCATGATTGTCCATCTGACAATTCTTACACCACCTTTTTTCCTTGGTTGAAAGATTTTCTTTCATCATATTTCCTTTCATCGAATTGTGGGAATTTATTTTTATTGTCATACCGTGGCCTATCAAATTGGTGCTTACCTTTATTTTGATCCTTAGGATCAAATTTATTAAAGTTCTGTGGTGCCCTAAAGTTATCCACTTGTTTCTTTTTATTACCTGTTACCTCTGCTTGAGCTGCTTGATACCTTTCAGCAACATTTAGCAACTCACCCAGCCTCTCTGCACCTTGTTCCATGAAAAACTTTCTCAGGTCTGGAGCCATGGACTCTCTTAGTTGCTCTATAAGGACCATTTCCTTAAGATCTTGGGTTTTCCCCAGAGAAGTCCATTTCTCCAAGTATGTCTCTATTCGTGCAGATAACTGGTGATAGGTTTCACCTGACAGTAGTTTAGCATTCCTAAATTTTTTCCTATAAAATTCTGCATTCTTTTCATATCTTAACAAAAGAGCCTGCTTTAGCATGTCATAATTTTCCTGATCACCTCTGCTCATTTTTTTGCAAAAACTTCATAAGCTGCCCCCACGAAGTCCCTGAGATAACTTTAAGCTCCACCTTTCTCTCTCTAACCCATACGTGGTAGCTAATAGTTCGTATCTATTTATATAGCTCTCAATATCATCGTCTTTCTCAACAAAATGATCTAAATGAAAATTCATAGCTGAGGTTGATGCTCCTTGAGTAACCGTAGCATCAGAGGCAAAGGGACTGGCACCATTTTCAGGAGCATGGCCTTGAAACTCAAACTCCCTTAGTCGTAACTCATGTTCCCTTTGTAATCTTTTCTCTTTTCTCCTTTTGCTTGCTTCCCTTTCTCTGCAGCTAAATCTCTTTTCTCTTCCTCTTTCTGCAGCTAATTTTTCCTTCTCTTCTCTCTTTCTGCTTCCTAATTTCTTTTTCTTCTCTTTCTGCAGATCCAATCTTTTCTCTTTTCCTGCTTCCAATTTTAGTCTCAGCCCCTCAGCCTAGCAATCTGCAACCTCTTAGTCTCAGCCTCAGCTTCATTTGCAACCTCTTAAATTTCCCTTTCAGCTTTCTTTCGGCTTCTTTTCTAATCTTCTTTCTTCGCGTTCAATAAATTTGTCACATTCCGTAGTGACACATAGGCAACCATAACTTGCCCATCTAATCCTAACTCTTTTGCAGTCTGAACCGCAGCAGATCGAGAAATTTGGCCAGGTCCGCCATTGTCTATCAGGTAAAATTTTCTACAAATGTCTAACCAACAATTCAGTCTTCTAAATTATATCTAATGGACAACACAAGGGCCTCCGACTTTTGAGCTCAACCTTATTTTTAATTCCACCCAAGGATACCTTCTTTTAATTCTTTATTCACCGCCATTTCCCTGAAGTGAATCAACGCCCCGCCCAATATATTTTAAATAGGGAAAGATTCAAAAATCCCACCCAAAAAAATCCCAATATTATGTTCCTGAAGTGGGCTTTTCTGCCAGCCCTAAATAACCTTTATCCGGAATGGGAAACAGTTTTCCGCCCGCTAGAAATATACTTTGTATCACTACGCCGTGTATATATAAAATCAAATAGCATTACTGTATCCTATCTACCCTTCACGCATTGCACCAAATCTAAAATTCTGTCAAACACTTAATTCTGGAAATAGTTAAGGAAATTGTCCTAAAGCTAACTGTGTCCCTAGGGTATGTGTAATCCCAACCGGTGAAGTACTAAACCAACCTTATCGAATAACAATTAACACTGTAGGGGGGACAACACAGGTTCCTTTTAATTTAACCTTACTTATTTTTCCCCAGGGGGGAACCTCTACACATCCCCACTTTACCCCCCTCTAATTATTTCCCTGGAAGTAATCTTTACAACCCCGAATATGGGTGTAATAGGTGTTAAGGATTTCAAACCAACCCCAAGTAGGAACGATCCACCCAATCAAATGAAATGTGGTGCTCGATGTCAAGTGGGATGTTATTAAAAAATCATTATAGGGGTCACAACTTAGTGTTTATACTGGGGACCAGGAATATCACTCATGTGGGAAAGGTAAGATCATTTATCAATATTCTAATTAAGAGTAGTGGTATGTAGATTATAGATAAACCTTTACAAACTTGCTACCTATGTAACAATCTATCTATATCCACCAAACCAGAATTATTATTCAAAAATAAGAAACTAATAGTTGTGGATGTCAAATCCTACGGTTATTAATTGGTGATAGGGGGTACCTGTGTCATGATAAAGTGTAAAAAGGTCAATCACGTCACAAAAATCAGGGACACTATATCTCCTATAAAAAAAACAAAGTTATAATTTAATTCATCCACTACAAGTATCTTTGACCAAAAAAAAAAAATCAAAAACTGTGGGACACTCACTTCAATACAATGTAAAAATAACAACTCTAGAGAATATCTTAAAGGAGTCAACTGATTAAACTTTTCAAAAAAAACCCCATAAAACAAAAAATTTTCATGGCTTCCTTTGTCCCTTGGTTCATAAACGGCATGGAAAAAGCTATATGTGCTCCTGATTTCAAACTACCTCGCATAGTCAAAGGGGAACCAAGGGAAAACCTTTAAATCAGTATTTTTAATTTACTAAGTTCTCCCTCTGTATATATTACAGACTTTAAAAACAATTCAACAAAATATTGTTGTAGGGGACCTTATATTTATTACCTAAATATTTTCCTATGTGTTGTCAGTTGGTGTTGTAGTAGGTACATAAAATGTATCCTAAAAGCTGGTAAATCTGGGTTTTGTTCAAGCTCTGTTGGGTAATTTGCTTCATCATGACAGAGTATGACTTTCAATAGTTTGTTTGTTTCAGGGGACTCGTCATTGGAGATGTTCTCAGTTCCTGATATAATTAAAAACAAATTAAAATTTCCCTCTTGAATGTTATACAATTGATAACAAAGTCAGGTTTCAAGAGGGGTAGGGGGACTTCCCTAATAATGTTTGGGGGCCTCCAGGCTGGGACATAATTAGTCTTATCTGGCGGGGTTCGTGTTGGAGGCTGATGGCAGGCAGGAAAGGACTCCTCGACGTTGCTCGAATTTCTCCCCTCTGGGCTCTGGAGGACACTACATCCTTCACTGATAGCTAAAAAGGACCAAGGCTTATTATGCCGTGTCCGACTCTGGATTCAGCAATGCAAAGCTCTGGGACCAGTGCTGCTTCAGGTACAAATCATCAAGTTCCATAGACCACCACCACGGTCCCTGTTTCCAAAGGACAAAGGATGTACCTTCTACTTCATAAACTAATTGATCTTCTTTTTTTAACACTGAGGCACAATACACCACAAACATTGAGTTCAGAGCGTTAGTGGCCAAAAACTGTCAGTCAGCTTCATCTGAAATACTTTTATTAACCAGTATTTACCTCCTTCTTAATGGTTAACCCAAACCGCCTCTAGGTTGCACATTCCAGCATTATTTCTGTCTAATCAATCATCCAGGTGTCAGTGTACTGTTTGGCCATTCCATGCCGTTTTACTTCTCTCCGACACCCTCTGTTCAGGCTGGAGCATTTTAGGCTTTACCTCACGTTTGCCACTGAACTACACATATATATATATACAGGCATAAATTAACAATTCACATTCAATTTTCATTAAAAGATACTGAATGGTTCAAGCTTACCACAATTTCATGGAAATAAACACAGATACGTTGATTAGCAATGAATTCTGGCACATTTACTGGCACAAATTCCCATCTGCTTATGTTCCAGGCTTTTATTTAACACAAATATGAGCTGGCTTCAACGCACTGTTGCTTTTATCAAGCCCTTATTTTAAACAAGTGGTTTCGAACTAACGCTCCTAAGTGAGTATATCAGCGAGTCTAGCCAATGAGGCCACGTTTCGACAAGTGTTTGAAAAAATGTTACCTTTTCACGTCTCCCCTAACAACGAAAGATAGTATTTATAGCCCGACCAATCGTGGTTATTCTTTCATTTGTTGCGCTCCAATCAATTTGGAGTTTACATGGTAGGCTAATTCTGTAACGTAAGATTTTTTTCAAACACGTTATAAAAAAATTTTATGAGCAGAAATGATTCCATGCTGTCAGGCATCCCCACTATTTTATTTTGGGTATAATTTATTAATTCCTGGACTATTTGCGTAACGTTTTACATATTCTTTGTCAGCAAGCCCTAAGGAACCCAAATATCCAAATTTAAAAGAGCTACGTGGCTGCGTTCAAAATATGCAATTCATTCTACCTCCTGTTTCGAAGATGTGCTGTCTGGGTACTGTAATGTTTTCAAACGTAAACCCATCTATTGTTATCTTTCCTAATAAGCGTTTTTTATGATTTTAAAACCTAACTCTGGGAAGGGTAGTGAATTTATCACTGTCCGTCTGAAAAAAAGTTAGTGCATGTAGTCTTACACACTTCGCGTTGATGGCAGCATTTGTGTATTATCGCGCGGAAACGCGTGTTGCATTGCGCGTTCCTGATTTTCAGCCCAGCCCTCCTCTTTCTTTTTTCTCCTTTTAGGTCCATCTGTTCGTTCGTTTGTGGTAAACGCAGTATAAATTGTAATGTTAGAAATAAAATTGATAGGTCGAATTAACGCAAATGTCTTGTGCCTCTCAAATGTTTTTCCAAAGAATAACTAGCAGACACACCGTTACATTGAAGAAAGTGTTGGGTATAATATCATCAGTATAAAGCTTTTACTATCAAACGTGAAAAGCGTTACAATTTGCAACGTGGACACGTTACAGATTATAGCAGAAGGCAGAAAACACAAGGGGGATTTCGAGTACTGTCATTGTGACAGCACTGTTCTTTACCATTCTTCTTCCTTTATTTATTATATGTATTTATTAGGCTTTATATTTACTTGATAATTTATATATGTGGATTAGAATAGTCCACGACAACGCTCAATGTGGAGCA
Organism: Oreohelix idahoensis; assembly: GCA_024509875.1. Taxonomy (NCBI): domain Eukaryota; kingdom Metazoa; phylum Mollusca; class Gastropoda; order Stylommatophora; family Oreohelicidae; genus Oreohelix; species Oreohelix idahoensis. The sequence goes on from JAMPIV010012892.1 coordinate 76,459, forward strand.
ACCACCTGATCTCATTATCAGTAATGAATTTCAGCAATTGATAACAGACAGAATACCTTCACATACCTATTACGCGATAAAACACCAGTGACGGGGGACGGGGCAGGCAAAGACATAAACATTTCATAATGCATAAGGCAAAGAACAACAGCCTTTTTTTCCTTAGCCTAAAACAACATCTGGAATGTCCTCCCAATACAGCACAAGCACAAAAATTAAGATTATATCAGAGCTGTGTGTGCTTTCTGTGCTTCTCTATGGTGCGGAATGCTGGAGAGTTACAGAGAAGGAAATGTCGAAATGAGTTCCTCTATTTCAACACAAACCCCGAATACATGGGGGCCTAAGAAAAATTTCCCAGCGGAAGATCTTTTTTGCCCAAATACCATGCACTAGAACTGTAAGAACTAGCCTTGCACTGTCTTGTAGCGAAAGCAAATATGTTGCGAACCGATTGCCTCGACCAATGTACTAGCGAGTCTGACATCGCTGGAGCTGGTTGTGCGTCATTGTCCACAGAATATGGAGCCCCGATGACCGGATCACAATACACATCTATGGCTTCTGGAACCCTCTGATAGGAAAACGCAAAGAATGAGGCCAGTCCAAAAAACAACATGGCGTTAGAGGACTTGTGGAGGCCTGGGAGATGCAGAAGAGGATATGAACCAGAGGTTGGGGGCACTAGTCTGTAGCGAAGGACTCCCACCGTACCGAGCAAAGTGGAGATCAATTTTGTTTGTTGTCCTCTACAAGACGCCAGCTAATGGCGTGATGTCCACTGGACTTCTTTAGACGGTCCGCGCGCTAAAGGAATCAAGAGAAAGAATAAAGAAGAAGAGAAGGCGTCTGTAAGTTGCTAATAAACATCATTGAAGAATACGGAATCAGTTTTTCCATTGGCTAGTGTTATCAACCCCATTTCTTACAAAGTTAAGGATACGTTGGTTACTCCCGCACCCTCTCAACATAGATCAAGTCCCACTCATCACCCCAATTATCCCACCAACCATAGCGCTCTCCTACCATCTTCCTGTAACGCCAGTTCTGGCACATGCTGCTCTGCACTAACCCCCGCCCACGACCCAAAAGTGAATCCCCCCCACCAAACCACACAACTGTCACCCCACCCGCCCCACCCCCACGCCGAAACCAAAGACCCCCTTCCGTCCACCACGAATCTGTGGATCCCCCTCCCCCCGCCCAGCCCACCCCGGCCGCGGGCACCCCCCCCCTACCTCGATCACGGACATTCACACCCACACGTTTGAATTTGCCATCAACCATACCCCCCCCCCCCCCCCCACTGCCCCCCCCCCCCCTCCCCACCCCCTCCCCCCCCCCCCCCCCCCCCCCCCCCCCCTAATTAGCAGTTAAAGGGGGGAGGGGGGTGAAAAGAGAACTTTGTGGGAATTCAGAGTGAGAGACCAGTGTTGTTGTGGGAGCGGCTTGCGGGCTGGTATCGGTCATGAGTAGAGTGACATCGAAGAATAGGAGGTGATTTATGAAATAATCTCTTCTGGTTATCGATATGGGTTAGCGATGAATGTGGTACGTGAGAGTTTGGGCTGGGGATATAGGGTGTGATAGATTCTTTGAGTTTCTATACGGTCGTGTAGATGTATGCATCTCAGATTATGTTACGATAGCTTGTAGGGATTGATATGAGTTCGTTGCAACCGCTGTATAGCCACTATTGCATATTAGTAGCTGCTATGGGGGGGCAAGTGAGTTCGGATAGTTCTCTATATTCTGTTATAGGCATAGCACTATGTACACATAACCAGTGGTATGTATATATTATAGTTTGCCTCAGTAATTTATAAAAAAATAGGCAGCAGTTGTTACGCAATTAGGCGGTGGGTATGATATTAGTATTTATTTACTCAGATATAGCCACATCGTGCATTAGATGCGCGGTATAGATAAAGTCTTCGTCTTACGTTGCTGTAGTTAGTCACACTAGCGCATTGTTAGGCGTACTAGGTAGTGATATACGGTAAGCTTGTTCTTTTGTACTGTTAGTAAAGCACAAAAGTGTGTTACATTGGGTGGTGCTTTTTTTTTGTTCTTTTCTTTTTTATTAATGTCATCGAGGCTATAGATTTCTCTGCCGTCTATAATCTGTTGGCATTTCCCTAATTTTTTTAAAAAGTGTGGAGTTATACCGAATTTAGCTGTAATCTGAAATATGCTTGGCACAAATGGCACCGACATTTTTTTTATTTTTCCTCCGCAACTTAAGTGTCACTGTGGTGGGTGATGCACTCAAATTCTTTCCTACAAAGCAAAGAAATTGTGCCCCAGCACGCTCTAATAACTGAGCTTTATTTATTTCATCATGAATTCCTCCCATTCGTTTTCAATAAAGAAGTTTCAAAGTAGTAAATATTAATGTTATTGAGACTTTATGCTGGGGGTATTTACAGAACGCGAATAGGTGGGGGGTACGGCCTGTACAAGCTATCCAACAAACTATTACATTGTGGTACTAGACTGTAAAGCGTATCCTCTTTCCTCAGTTACCCTTCTTGATAGCACTGCGTGTTTGTGTGAGAATAGCATTTCTAAATAGATTCCATTAGCAGTGACCACCACCTGTATCATAGCGCGGAAACGGGGCGTCATCTTTGACATGCTTATATCGAATAAATAATGTACAAAGGGATAGTCCTCAGTGTATGGTGTTTGCCATCAGGCAGGGTTCCTTGATATACTGTTTCTTGGTGCCATGGGCCTCTTAAATTGTCGCGGTGAAGTCTACAAGGCTCCCTTTAGATTGTCCGGTGAAAAGCTACATGTCCAACCTGATTTGAATGTACGCATGATAGGATCTAGAGACGAGACTCCCTTCTTTTATGAGACTTAAGAAATTAAAAAATGTTACCATATATGCATAAATATGAATCACTTTTTGCATACAAATATAAGTGCATTTTATTACATAAAGAAAAGATCTGGCGTTCTAGGCATCTGGGTGTAATGACTTTATTGACAACTCTACGAATAACTAAATTTATTTTTAACGAGCTTAATATCGGATAGATAAGGGTCAGCATCCCGAAAGAGATATCTTCACATGGGACATAGTATACAACTGGCAGTTATGGCTCTCCACAAGAAAAAAAAACAACAATCAGTGGGGTCGACGCGCAGGATAGAGGTACAAAAGATTAAGAGGCAAGATAAGAGACGTATAGAAGAATTCCATGAGAACCCTGGAGAGGAGTGAGAGCACGCCGAGTGTGTCGTGTACCAAAGTAGGCGACGGGTCTATCGCGTCCTCTATTTGCGGCCACAGATATAAGCGCGACGACAGGAAGCTCCTCACAGCAAGGCAGAAGGGGATCAAAGATCAGGGAGGAGGAATAAAACGCTTTGAAAAAGGTACTACCATGGATTAAACTAAAGCAGCAAGATGGCTAGTCAACTGAGAGGGCTGCGCTTTATCCAATGGGTCAGTTAGTGACTCAAGAGGCTTATTATTAATTATTATAGAAGAGTTAACCCAATACCTATAGAATTTCATTCGCTATGGAGCCTTCCAGCGCATTTGGCTACGTACATGTTAAGAATACCCTGTGTTTCTCACCAACATGAGTGTGGTATTAAATGCCGAAAGTCCATCAACGGTTTGAACTTAGAGGGTGCCACAATTCTTATCCCGTCCGATCCGTTAGGATTTAACACAATGTAGATTATGTACAAGTGACTAAGCTAGATGTCTAGCTGTAGCTAGAAGCTTCCTTCCTTTCATCAGTCTCCGCGTTTTCCCTTAGCCGGCCCTGCTCACTAGATGTTGAGCGATTGGAGCCTCCGAGACTGCAAGCTCGGACCTCCCTTGCAGGAAAAAAGACCTTGCCGACCAAGCTCGCATTCACACATGCTGTCTTGTTAGGCAGTTTTTTTCTTGTTGGTCAAATTGTGGTTTTCTATAGGCATGATGGAGTTTCTCTATCCAGATGCTATCAGATCGCTGTCATATTTTTTATTTTGGGGACCGCCTTGTGTACTCGGGACATGGGCCTGGATGGGGTCGCAAGTAAGAACATATTCTTTCTTATGTTTCATCTTCAGGAGACCACCCGTGAACATAGAGTCGCACGAGGTCAAGATATCTGCACACGACCCACGCTCAATTTTGATGGACAATGTCGTTAAGAAAGTCCCAGAAAGTGAGGAGATAAGAATGACAGCTGGCGCTTGAAATAGGACAATACATTGGAGACAAGACCTGTTAGTTTAGTATTCGCAAGGCAGTCCTTGTTGCTGAAAATCCCCAGGTTAAGAAATTCAGCGAGTCCTAGATCGAACAAAAACAGAAGTAGTAAGAAACAGGAGACAGAATTAAAGAGATGAGGTAGAACACCTGAAAATGCGTCCCAAAACTTATCGCACGTACCGAGAGACTTGGAGACAGAATTTGAGCCTTAAGCTCCTGTGGGAACTGAAGGGTGATGATGCACTGATAAGCGTTAAAAGTGATATAATAGTAAAAGGTATCTCATCGCAAAAACTAGCCGTAGGCATGAGTTATTTGTTAGCAGACCACTATTCTAGTCTAGCTTTATAAGGGTGAAGTGAGAGAGGGGTGATTGATGACCATGATCCATTTCTTATCCAAGTATTAGCCTTCTACTACAAGACTAAAGAGCAAAAAAACAGGTAGGCTACTCTCATAAATTAGCTGAAGTCTGTAAACTCGAAGCCTTTACTGAACCCATTGATCTTTGTCCGCAAGAGCCGTTCACACAAAATTTACGGAAAACGCACTAGATCAATTCTAGGCGAGCTTCGTGTTGGTACCGAGATGTATTACCTATGATCGGAAAGGGGGGTGGGTGCTCGGGACCAGGGGGTGGTGGGGGTATCAAGGGGGGTGTGGGTGGTTTTCGTGGGGGTGGTTGGTGTGGGTGAGCCGGGGCGGGGGGAACGGTTAGGTGTGGGGTGGTGTGGGGGGTGGGGGGTGAAGTGTAACGCAAGGTGGGGGGGGGGGGGAGGGGGTGATCTTTTGCGCAAGCGGGCCGATCACCAAAATTTCGTTAACGCTAAAGGGGGGTGGGGGGCGAGTTGGGGGGGGTGGGTGTGTGGGTGGGGGGGGGGGTGGGGGGGGCGGGGGGGGGGGGGGGGGGGGGGGGCGAAAAGTGGGGGGGGGGGGGGGGGGGGGGGGGGGGGGGGGGGGGGGGGGGGGGGGTGATGTGCAGGGGGGGGGGGGGGGGGGGGGAGGGGCGGGGTGGTGGGGGGGGGGGGTGGGGGGGTGGGGGGGAGCGTGGGGGGGGTGGGCTGGGGGGGTGGGGGGGGGGGTGTGCGGGGGGGGGGGGGGGAGGGTGGGGGGGTGGGGGGGGGTGGGGGGGGGGGGGGGGGGGGGGGGGGGGGGGGGGGGGGGGGGGGGGGGGGGGGGGGGGGGGTGTTTTTCTCTGTAATGTTTGTGGTCTTTTGGTTTAACTCAACGACGTTTATTGGGGGGGGTGGGGGGGGGAGGGGGAGTGGGCCTGAAAACTTTCTAAAACTGCGGTTACGTTAATTTTGTCCACGGGGCCCCCAAGCGTTCCAGCCACGTTTGCTCAAAAGTCACATTAAGGTAGGAAGTAAGACCCAGGGAAAAGCATAAAAAAAAAACTAAAAATCCAACAATTTTCACATTTCCTGCTTTAAATCATCGACAACATGTTCTTGAAGCTAAAAATAAATCATAGAAGCTTAGAGATACTCTGGTTTGATGAGGATATCAGTGTTTTTCTAACACAACGCCCGCCTTGAGTGATTTTGCATATAGGCAAAACCAGATGTTTATAGAGTTTCTTCTTACCATGTGTAATAATGACCCAACAAGAGCAGTTTCGTAATATGTAAAACTTGCTGAGAATTATGATATTATATACAAAGGTCAACGATGAAAAAGATATTTGATATAAACATTTCCACGGGGAATCAACTCAAATGTATTTCTTGTGAATTTAATTTTCAAATGTGTGTGGTCTAGAACAGCTCTGATCGGTAAATTTCAACTATTTGTTACGATGCATATGTTCCTTTTCACACAGCAAACGATGCAACGCTCTATTTATTTGCGAGTTTTATACTGATGTCTCTGTATGAAGAAGTAAGTTTAGCCAGAAGTCTTCTCTTTTGTTCACAATGATAAATAAGACACAGACTGGTGATTCGTGTTACAACCAAACAAACCGTATGCCTAGAAAATGGAGACACCTACATTGTCGTAAGTGATCGTCCTATACAAAACCTTCTTTGCGAGCTCCGTCAGCAAAGAAAATCAAAGGGTCATAAAGAGTCCATGAAAGTAGGAATGTACAAGCCTTAAAAATGAACAACAAAGGGAAATGGGGTTTTATTCCTTGATGGCATGTAAATACTACAGTTTGGTTTTTATTTGAATTATGCGCTAACTTTAAGATGTGACACATATGTGATCAGTACTCACTGACCTGGTGAGATCGTCGAAGAGACTCTTGAAATGGCTTTTTGATCTATAAATCAAGATCAAAGCAATGCTTCACAAACCGAGTGGCGAATGGACTGCCAGATTTCAATACTTCTGATGTTACATCTCTCAAGCTACTCACAAGCACAAAACAAAAGATGTTAAATGTGCGAATGGTGGCATTTGTTGCGTTCTATATTGGGAAAGGGCCACAGTGCAATTGCAGAATTTTTTCGATTATACATGAACACAAGTCAAAAATCTCGGCATTGAGCAAAGAACGGCATCACAGGTAGAATCGCTTGCAACATATGATTATACCATGCAAGTCATGGAACGATTTGCATATGGAATAGAAACCCTTGAGGTATGCACAGAAACTTGGGATTCCCTAGACACTGGCAGCTGGCAGATATAGAAGGAGACCAATATACAACAGGAGAACACATTAAACATCATTTTTGTGAGTTATATCTTTTCATTTTCTTTCTGTTTTTCCATTGTTTTCTTCTCGGAATTTCGTCCATTTTAGCATAATTGGTTTGATCTTTGAAACAAGATATCCTATGATCTTTTACATTCCGACCAATTGACATGAACCAAATAAGCACAGTAGGGTTATCACTGATACGTTCATACCGGATTAATGACCTAAAATGGATATATACAATTGAATACAAAATTTTAGTTTATTACCAAACACCAATACATGTATAAAAGTTGGAGTCACTAAAATATCAAACATCCAAGAAATATAAAATTTTTGAAATTTCATAACAATCAACCTTTCGGTCAATATCAGTTTCCTTTATAAGGTCAAAAAAAGGCGGTACAAGCTATAATATACTAATTCAATTTGCCAAGTTCAGTCAGATCCTTGTTAAAACAAATAACATAGTTATATGTATTTAAAAAAAAAGTGGTATAGATTTATTTATCAATACGGTGCGGCCTCATATTGGATAGCTAATTTTTGCATAATTAATATGATTTCATTATGTAGGACAAAAATGTAAGAAGGTCCAATACTAACGACAAAAGCCCAAGGAGTAGTTTTGGATACTGAAAGGAAGAAATTTGAGTTTGATTTACCCTACAAGGTAGCTACTACCTTAAGGCGTTATTAAGGATGAAGAAAACAGACATAAAAGACCAGACAAAATCCACGAGCATACCATGTACCTTACCATCCAACTCCAAGTACCTCTGTGATTTCATAGATTGGCCAGGAAAAAATAACGGCTGAAAGTCATGACGTATTTTTAGGAGATCCACACCAAGACAAAACAGGTATGGGTCTAGTCCTGGCCGAGCTCTTTGTTTTCCTAAAGGCCAGGTCACCCAACCAGGTTCGAGACCAAACTACTCCAAATCTGGTAGGACATCTGGGAATGTAGAAAATATACAAGTACTAGTGTAAAAAAGCCGTCATAGAAGACTGAATTTAAGTGGTTGGTATTCAAAATCCAACCAATACCTAACGGGCTAATTTTACGTTATTCAAAAGTATTTTTTTTATATAACCACTGTGCATCACCACAGAAACTAACAAACGTTAGCAGCGCGAGGAAACCAATGTGGTGTATAATGACGGGATCCACACATTCCAATAAATATACATTCTTTTTGCACACAACAACCGACACATCATGCGACCGTCATGTTGCGCATTCTTTTTTGTAAGTGTTACTTACTATATTCCTGGGAGAGTACAAGTCTAATGGAAGACAAAACAAAGACATATTAATGTCTAACTGTTCAACAACCCAAGTTGCAACCCTAAGCGGTTACGACGCACTGTCAGCAAAAGCTGGGAGGTTAAATAAAATTGGAGAATAATGTCGTCATTTCCTTTTTTCGCTCTGGCAGAACGTGGAATTAAGGACCGCCTTAGGTGATTTGACGCATTAGATATACTCATAATGGTTTTGTGTAGCAATTTGTTTTACGAACATAGATGGAGGGGTGCCAGTCCTCAGATGCTCATCCCACATCAAATCCCCATACTTTCCTTGTACCACAATGTTGCAGATAGACACATTCGTATTATCTTGTCTCTTTCTAGGGACAACCCTATCCTATAATATGATTAATTACCCCGTGACCCCCGCACCTATGCGGCCTCAAACCATCTCTTACAGCCAAGAAAGTCCCCAGCCGAAAAAAAAAAAAAATAAAGCTGTCGAGACCAGGTCATTCTATCCGATTTTGTCGTGTAAAAATCTCTAGAAACTACAGGCGCTGTCCAGTAAAAGCATAGCTATGATCAGTAAAGGTACCTCGTACCACGGTTGCACGGTAACCTCCCGGCATACAATTTCTCATACAGGACATGCAGATGTAGGAATGAGGTCCACCATAATGGAACCCAAGACATGCCCGGAACACTCGTCTTTCTTCATATTACAGCTCGAAAACAGATGCTGTTGTCACAGGTCACGTCTAATGTGTAGATCGAGAGACAACTCTCACATCAAACTCGCTACTCTAGTCTGAGCACAAATAATTTTTTCAATTGCATAGTAACCTTTTCGGACAACCGTATACCCTGAGTCGCTTTGTTGATCCTCGTCCCCATCACTCTATTGCTACCTCCTGTCTTGGCACTCATTGAGCTTGACCACCGCCTAAATGCTGTCAGGGTCAAGCGAACCAGCAGCTGACCAAGACCCCCACATTTTATATGTGTACTTTAACCTACCGCCTTCCTACGAAGTGGTGTCCTGGAAAACCCAGGACTGCATCCAGCATCACTGCAGTCTGGCTAGGCAAAGAGGAGAGTAGGTGATCGAAGAAGGAAGAAGCGAAACCCAGGTCCCCAAAAAAACCGTGCTGAAGTCGAGTGTCCTGCCGTAAAGGCGGCATGATATCGCAGCTCCTGCTGTAAACAACAGGAGACACATCGAATCTCGAACTCAACAATCGCAACAACCTCAACTTTCCTTTTGCAGGTAGACGAACGAGGATGAAGAAGAAGAAGGACACCCTGTAAATAAAAAACAATTTGCAACAGGAAAGAACAAAATCTGATCAGCGAATTAGCTATGGTGAACAATAGTAAGCTCGTCAACTGGCACTCACATCCAGGGTCGATAACGACAACCATGGTTCGGATAAACCTAGAGGACCATCAATTGAGGGTGTAGGGAAAACACGTTTTGTTGTCGCAAGTTGACAATCACAATAAGAAATTTACCAAAGAGCCTGCTGGGCTGACTCAACTATTTCATCTAGAAAATACAGCTAAAAATACTCCAACCTTTGTCAGTAGTTTCTACTTACATCCAAGTTTCGTTACATTGTTAAGCAGTGTTTTAAGAACCACACATAGTATTAATCACAGCAATGAGAGTACTACAATATACTAAACAAGCCTTAGCCTCAGTTTTACTGATGGGGGGTGACAAGTTCCCACCTCGGCTTTCTATTTCGCGTCCGTAATTTTATAGGATACGTTATGGGATATTATATGGTCTGGTCAGAGGCAGAGAGTGATATAGGAAAATTTGTGATAAAAGAAGGTCTAAGAAAAGAAATAGATTATTTCCACGAAGGGGATAGTGTAAAGAGAAATGATCAGTCCTCTGAGTGATTAGTATTTTTTCCCTCTATCTCCAAGCCTATCTATACGACCGACTATATAGTAAAATCTGACGAACATCCGCTCCTTATAGTCACAAATCTAAGATTACGAACACCATCACATACATACAGGAACAATTACGTACGTGGACGACGGAATTACGCACGAATGATACGTCGAACACGACGTGAAAAAAAGAACTAAAAACACTGATAATTAATATATCTATATAGATAAATATATATAGTATAATCTATATGATAATAATATATTTATAAATTATATATAGGTAGTATAACGTCTAAATATCAATATATATTGGTAGGGGGGTTCGAACGAAATACGCCAACACGCTGAAAATTAAGTTTTTTATTAAGTTGTATTACACTTAAAGAAATTCACAACATCAAGCATATACATATACAATAAAAGCATGTTTGAATACAAATGAAAATTATCCCAGCTTTTGCCGAACCCCGCCCTATGTAGAGGAAAGGATCCAACCAGAAGTTAAAACAAACCCCAAAAGGTCAAGGCTAAAATATAATGGTAATGGAAGTAGTCAGTAAAGGAAAAGAACAAAGTTCCTATTATGCTACCGTAAAGACAATCCGGTTGGTGAGAAATAAAAAAAAAGATTAGTATATATTATTGAAAACAAAGGGAAACATATGTTTCTCTTGGGCAAAGGTCTACAGACAGGGGGGTATGATGTGCTTGTGTGGTGTGTAGTGGGTTTCCCCCCTTTGCTTCAAACCCAAGGCCTAGTGAATTCAGTGTCATAAATGAGCGAACATTGGCGGTGCGTTAGTCTATTGGCCTAGCAAAAAACTCTCATAATATCACCCCATGAGATCGTTGTGCGTGTTGAATAGCCACAAGGACACCCTCCTGCGATGTAGTCCTGGTAACTGAGTTTGCGAATCCTCCAGGCTAAGAGCACAACGGATCTATAGGACAAGACCTCTGATAATAAATCCAAGGTGTCACTACACGTACACTCGGCCCTCTGTTGGTGTGAAGGAGTCCAATTGGATACTGAACAAGTCTTGGGAGTGGGAACGTAGTGGGACTGCTTCCCTGAAGATTTCTGAACACCCATCGTAACAGCACAGAGACTCAGGACGTGACGATCCTATTGCCATCAACTCTTGGTCACTAAATGTCAAAAGCCTCGAGAACGCGGCGTAACCACAGTCAATTAGGGTCGGTGAAAGAGCACTGTGAGCCCGTACCCCGTTGATCTACGTAACTACAAAGGAGGATGCAGAATACACCGCCCTTTTATCTCCCCGCCAGAGCTCTTGTCACAGTACAGGTGCAACTTTCTGGCTTCTACCCCGGGCGGTTTATGGAAAATCCATCAGGCGGCACCTCCCGCATCACAATGCAAAGAAGAATGACAAAGTTGGAATTTTTACTAACTCAAAATACGCTGCAAGCAAGTCCTTGCCCAACATAAGATGATGTGTGCAGATGCTGGGGCCCACTGTCGCGTGGACACGACACTTCCCTATACCCCATCGATACATTGCCCGGAGCCCAGCCCCCGGCGCTCGAAAAAATACCAGAAGGCCACTCTCCAAACCACCGATGTCTTAGCGGGCAGGTGTTAGTATGTGTGCAAGAATCATGGACAGGAATACTCCCAACTTCCCCACTGAAGAGCCACGAGCCCACGCGACCGAGAGCCACCTCAACTTGCTGTGTGTGTGGTAGCCGCGGAAACGGGCCTTCCCCAGTACTGAACACATTTATAAGTCGCCCGAGTGTCAATTATATATATCGTAGCAAGAGTTGAGATGAGATTGCTTTAGCAACACAATCGCCTCCGTGTTGCAGCAATGATGATAACCACAGAATTGCACACTGAGCGTGGGGGGAAATCACAGTGGCATTGCACCTGCTAGACTTAATACTGTCTCTTGACTGGAGGATGCCGCATGCAGTGTAGAATTTCTACGAAATGGGGAGGTTTGCAGCTGTGGATGGATATTACTGGAAGTGGATCTGTGGCAGGACGTGGAGATATCCTTGGGAGAGACCGCATAACCAGCAGAGCATCAGCAGATTGGAGCGATTCATAGCGCTCTGCATTAATATGGAGAGCCGCCCGTGGTATGTGACGTGGAATTGGCACTTGTTCTGACTGTGCTACCCACCAGCGTCCGCCCAATCCTGGTCCCCTAACTGACAAACTTAAGAACCAGAGAAGTGGGGTCCTCTGTATGCGTGCCAGGCAGCAGGATCAGAATGCCTGGGAAAGGTATACTGAGCTCACCAAACTCCCTAACTCAACGAGATTGCAGGATATGGCAGCGGAAAAGTACAGGGCTATTTTTGTAAGATATAGGATGCAACCAAAGTATTCAGCCTGAGTGGGACTTATCGGAACCTCGCACGCCGCTTGCGGGTAAGACCAAGGTCCGCGCAGAGCAGTGACACCACCCCCAGGGCAAGCATGCTATAATCAATCCGTACTACTGTATACATCAATACAGATTATGGAATGAGTCCCACTCTTCCCGATGAACTAGTGCTAGAACGTCCATGAGAGTAACCTATGGTCCAGGAAGGGTACGCAACCGTAAAACCACAGTAAATCTATAACACGCAACCCGCTTGTATTTATTGTTCGTATTTAGAAGTAGCCACCGTCAGCATAAATACCACCCCAAAAACCATCAAAAATGAAGTGATCAGACTGAGTGAAACCGACAGTATCATGCAACTCGCTTTTTTTTTTTCTATGGAGAGTACACCGTCAAATAAATCTCGTTCTGGGGCTCGCCCTGTGGAGCTCCACCAGGCAGGTGCAGTGCCGGGCTCTGAGCCTCGACAGAGCCCACCCTCAGCTACTGGAGGACCCTCTAGACCGTCTTGTGGAGTCAGCAGACGGCAGAACTACTGACCAAAACAAAACAGAAAAAGAGAAACCCAGAGTGCCACTTTGTCATGATGCACTGGAATGCAGAGGGAGTGAACAGCAAGCAGGCTGGATACAGCAAAAAGACAGAGCTGGAAAACATCTTGTATGAGAAGCAAGTCAGTGTTTGCTGTATCCAAGAGACTCACTTGAAAGCAGATCAAACCTTTAAAATAAGGGGATATCAATGCTTCAGATCCGACAGAAAAGATAGACGAAAAGGAGGAGTACTTACTCTTGTAAGGAATAACATTCCTGCACACGAAAGGAAAACCTTCATGGATGGAGCAGAATATCAGCTGTTGCAGATAAAGGTAGACAAGATGGAAATAGAACTCCTGAACTATTACTGTCCGAACAACAAACCCCTGAGTCTCAGCTCTATACAGGTACCAGCCACCAACTTTATAGCAGTTGGAGACTTTAATAGCCACTCCCAGAGCTGGGGCTATAACCATCTGGATCACAGAGGTGAAGAGGTTGAAACTTGGCAAGATGATCACTCCCTAATCCTAGTCAATAATGCCACAGATACTCCTACCTTCTACTCCAGAGGATGGCACACAACTTCAACACCAGATCTTGCCTTCTCCACACCAGATATAGCTGGATCTATTAGTAGAGAAGTAGGAGACCAACTAGGGGGAAGCGACGGACCATCGCCCAATCTTTCTTACTGTCCAGAGTGCAACTCTCAGTACAGGCCCAGCCATTACAAGATGGAACTACAAAAAAGCCAACTGGGTTTTATTCAGGCATCAGGTGAACACGCTGCTATCTACCCACAAAGTACAGATCAGAGACATTAATGAAGTGGTAAAAGACTTCAACAGATGCATACTACAAGCTGCAAAAGAAACCATTCAAAAAGGATGCCGGCGTAACTACATACCATACTGGTCCAGCACACTCCAAGAACGTCAGGAAGCTATGGACAGGGCTAGAAAGGACGCAGAGTCTCAGCCTTCACTTGAAACTCACAACAAATGGAAAAAGGCTGTAGCAGAGTTTCAGAGAACAAAGCTAGAAGAAAAACGGAAAAGCTGGAGAACTAAAACGGCATCGCTGAACCTTGAGAAAGACGGCAGGAAACTTTGGAGATTAGTCAAGTCTCTAAATGAAGAGCGTTCCTCACCTAGGCAGACTATCACATTAGATGAAGGTGGCAAACTTTTCAGAGGAAAACAAGCTGCAGACTTGTTTGCTAGAAGATACAGTTCAGAAAGCAACTTACCCATTAACATAGATCATCAGAGAGAGAGATAAGAAAAGAAATACTGGCAACCATGGGACAGACAGATACTCCTGCCCCAATGAGGGAACCCATCACACTAGGAGAACTACAGAAGGCTATTTCCAAGCTTAAGTTTCAAAAGTCACACGGCCCAGACAAAATCAGCAACGAAATGCTAGTAAATCTGAGCTCAGCAGCAAAGACAAAACTGCTTGAGATATTCAACCACAGCTGGTTGAAAGGAACGGTACCCCAAGTATGGAGAGAAGCCATCACAATACCCATACTAAAGAAAGGGAAATGTAAGACCGAGGCTGCAAGTTACCGGCCAATCAGTCTCACAAGCTGTGTTGGGAAGACTATGGAGCGAATAGTCAACCACAGATTGAAATGGTATTTAGAGTCTGAGCAGATCCTGGTGCCGGAACAAGCTGGATTTAGAGAATGCTACAGTATAGAAGACCAAGTTACTTACTTGTCTCAAGCAATAGAAGATGCCTTCCAGGAGAAGAAAAAAGGTCCTAACGATCTGGGTCGACTTCAAGCAGGCCTTTGACAAGGTGTGGAAAGATGGCCTCATTGCAAAACTTAGGAGAAGTGGAATCCAAGGCAACATGATGAAATGGATCCAGTCATACTTGCATAACAGGAGAACTAGAGGCACTCTTGACGGTCTGCAGAGCAGAAAAGTGTTGCTCCATCAGGGGGTACCTCAAGGAGGAGTAATTTCCCCAACACTCTTCCTTGTTTACATCAATGACCTGGTGAAAGATCTCCCTGCAGGAGTTAAAGCTGCCTTATATGCAGATGACCTAGTACTCTGGTGAGATGATGAAAATGTCACCACAGCAAATTATAGAATGCAGCGGGCAGCAGACATGCTAGTGTCATGGGCAGAGAAATGGCTTATCACAATAAACACAGACAAAACCTCCACAACACTGTTCTCTCCCTCGCCCCCAAGGACAAATCAGCTAACATACACCTAGGGACAACCGTGATCAAGGAAGAAAGCTACCCCACCTATCTTGGGGTGACATTTGACCAAAGGCTTACATGGAATAAGCATATTGAAAATGCAGAAGGAAAGGCCCGAAGACGACTAGGCATACTCAGAAAAATTAGCAGGTACCAAACTGGGGCAAATGAACGAAATCTAAAGAAGATTTATAATGGAGTAATAAGACCACACTTAGAGTTTAGCTCAGCAGCATGGTCATCAGCTGCTAACTCCACATCTGCAGTCTTTGGACAAGGTGCAAAATCAAGCTCTCAGGCTCATTACAGGAGCCATGAAAACTACACCAATAACAGAGATGCAGAAGGTTGCTGGATTACAGACATTGTCCCATAGAAGAGACACAAAAACCATGATCCAGATGGAAAAGTACAACAGTATGCCAATGCACCCAATGAAGGCAAGACTAGATGATCTGGCATTGGGACGTCTAAAGCGTAGCAGCTTTGTGCATCGGGGGAAAAGACTTATAAGACAGCATCAAGAAGACCTATCCATGAAGACAATAAACACACTGAAGCCCCCCTACTAATAAAACCCTATACCCTGTACCCATGGGAAAGCAGGCCAGCAAGTGCCCTCCCAACCAAATTAAACTCATTTCCAGTTCAAGTCAGTGGGTCTCACCAGGAGTAATGGAGTGATAATGTGCCAAGTATAATGTAGGATCTGCATAAAACGAACTGCTACATTGAGTATGATCCAAGAAAGCTATCCCGATCAATCATGGATACATGCCTATACAGATGGATCAGCAACTAATGCTGTTAGGAATGGAGGTGCCGGTATCTTTATCTCATATCCTGACAACCACTAGGAGACTAGGCACATTCCCACTGGTAAATTCTGTTCCAACTATACAGCTGAGGTTCAAGCTCTAGAGCAAGCTGCAAATATGATTTATAACACCAACTCTGACTGCCACCAGGTAGTCATCCTCAACAGATGCACTTGTCCCTGTCCTGCAGAAGCTCTCAAGGGTGGTAAACTCCCGCATCTGAGAAATGAAAACTAAACAGAGGTAGCTGCCAAAAAGAGAAAACCATACTTTCAGTGGGTACCATCCTCATTGTGGTGTTACCCATCCGGAAATGAAAAAAAGGCAGTATAAACTTGCAAAAAAAAGGGAGGAGAAATTGAACAAGAAGATAATGAAGCCCCCAAACATACCTTTTGAGAAAAATGAGAGCTATCCCAGGACCTATCATCAAGAAGAGAACAGAAACCAAAACCCAAAGACGGACTATCACCACTCTCGATACCGGGCAAGGG
This sequence comes from Oreohelix idahoensis, assembly GCA_024509875.1. NCBI lineage: Eukaryota > Metazoa > Mollusca > Gastropoda > Stylommatophora > Oreohelicidae > Oreohelix > Oreohelix idahoensis. Next base: position 92,934 of record JAMPIV010012892.1, read on the forward strand.
GACAGATAACTATTTTTCAGAAGACTCAGGACAGATTGAGGCATAACAAAAACTGAAATAAACGACATGCACAAGCTACGATTGTCTGCTTCAACACATCAATACAGCCACTTGTGCACCATTGGATTAAAATAAACGAACAAACTAGCTGGATCCCGATGTTCTAATCAACAGTGACTGTCTCTCTGTATGGACCAGTTAAGAAAGAATATACTTGGCCGAAATGACCTCAACACAAAACTCAAAAGCTATAATTTGAGTTAAAGATATGCAACTCTCAATTCAAACAAACCAGTCGGAAATTCTATTTGCATAAGAACTCAATATCTGAACTGGGAAGACAAAATCATTCAAAGAAGATGGCGGAGTCCTGCTAAGAAATAAGAAGAAGAAGAAGGGAAGAATGTCTTGGTATACCACACTAACCCACCCCTATTCTTACGCGTTTTCAACCCATAGCTCCAGATGCCCAAGAGTAGCAAGCTAGGTGGGCTAGCAATAATAGAAGACCGCATCTTTCAACGCATCACAAAACGATTTCCAGTTTTAGTCGCAGGTGTTCCTATTAAATTTTTTGTGAAGAAAAATTCACTGGAGCCAAATCTTCTGGACCATAATGGTCAGTAGTTGCCAATTTCCAATTGTTTCCCTTGTCCCTGATTTTGGCTGCTACTGCTAGCTCACAAGCCTGTTCAAGGTAGACGCTGAGAGTGGGCCTCGGGTATATTGTCTTGATTTCCCGCCCTTGAAGAAACCGAATTAACACTGCCGAAGTAGTATGCTTTGAATATCAAAGGTATTAGCCTTGCACATCCAACATCAGAAGCAAAATCCCTACGAGTCCTTTTCCAGTGGTCACCACCTTTGTTCTAAATTGATCGTGTACACATCCTCGTCGCAAAGTCCCCTAACTTTGTACGTTCCAAATGAAATAAATATAACCTTAAGACTAATAATAAGGGCAGGTTATTTTATGTGTTAGTGGCCAAAGAAGTTCAATGAACAGTTGTTCTCGCTGTTGGGGGGTGGGGGGAAAAAAAGAGAGGCCATATAAAAAAAAAAAAAAAAAAAAAAAAGAAAATTTAACTATAAACCGCTTTTTTTGAAGGATAGGGGGAAAAAGAAATAAAAAATATAAAAATAAATAAAAAAAATTAAAAAATAAATTAAAAAAATAAAAATAAAAAATAATTTATTAAAAATAGGTAAGATTAATCCTAAAAAAATTATTTTCCAGAAAAAAATTTATATAACATAAAAAACCAAATGAAACCAAAATTTTGAAAAAATTATTTTATATTCAATTTTTTTAAATTAATGAATTTTAAATTGAAACATAAGTATATAAGAAAAGTGAAATTAAAATCAGAAAATGAAATACAAAAAAAAAATATTTAAAATACAGACTAAATATGGGACTTTAAAAAATATTAAAAGGAACTTTCCCAAAAATCAAGTAAAAACGGTTTAATTTTTTTATAAAAAAAAAAAGAAATGAAAATTAAAAAAATTAAAAAAAAAAATTTAAAATTTTTTTTACAAGTAAATAATAGTAAGAAAACATTATTTTTTTTTTAAAAAAAAAATTAAAAATAAAAATTAATTAAACGTTCCTGAATATTATTAAAATTCATTAAATAAAAAATTTGTAAAAAAAAATTAAAAAAAATAACATATTGGATTTTAAAAGTAAATTGTATAACATTAAAAATGATAAAAAATTGGTAAAAATATTATTACATAAAAAAACCATTTAATAAAAAAATAAAAAAAGCAAAATAAAAAAAAAAAAAAAAAATAAAAAATATGAATTTGGTTTTAAAAATGGGTATTTTGACTTTTTTAAGGAAATAAAAAACATAAAAAAATAACATATTAAAATTGGATATAAATAAATAAATATAATTTATAATATTAAATTATAAGACTTTATATAATATAAAATAATATATAATATCTATATAATTTAAATAAATTTGTTATAAATAAATCCCCCCCCCCTATTTTTTTAATATAAATATATATATATTTATAAGTATAATATTTTACTTTAAAAAATAAACCAATTTTATTTTGATTCTTTATAATTTTTAGTACAAAAAAGAAATTAATTTAATCTCCCAAATTATCTAAAATAATAAAAAACCTTCCACCAATGGTCTTCTAATATTAACTTCACCCCGCCCTAATTTAATACATAAAAAATATATTATGTCTGATATAACACACTATATAATATAATTCTGATCTTAATAAAAAGTATTAAAATTTTTAATAACCCCCCCTTTTTAAAATATTAATATAAAAATTGTCTACCCCCCGATATTATTTTAATATATCGTGCACTCAGTTGGAAACGTTAATTGGTAGATCATTTTATTTTAATCTTCCTTTCAGATATATTAACAAAACAAATTTATCTAATATACGTCGAAAATATAATAAAAAAAGTCGTAGGAACAAGCATAAAATTGAAAATTTCCGGCTATGATAACTATAATTATCTAAACATAATGGTATTAGAATAAGCTTTGTAAAAAATATGTTTACAAGTTTATTTCCATGTTAATTCAATGCTAGAAAAATCAAATACTCGAAAAAATTAAACCAAAAATTAAATAAACATAGTTGATCTTAAAAAGTATATTTATAAAAAATAAAAAATAGGTATTAAAAAAACGTTCTTATTTCTGTTCAAAAACTTAAAAATGGCAAAGACTTTATAAAAAAAAATAAAAAAAAGGGGAAAAAAACTAATTGAAAAACAAAAAAAGGAACATAAAAAAAAAAAAAATAACTTTTGAACTAAAATAAATTAAATCTAAAAAAACAAAAATTTCAGCGAAACAATAAAATTTAATGGCTTAATATCTAAGGAACAAAGAAAAAACATTTTGACGAAAGTGTCCGAAACAAAAAATAAAAGAACACGTATCTAAAAAATACAGGGGTTTCACAAAGTAAAAATGGTTTAAAAACAAATAAAAAAAGAAAAGAGAAAATAAGTAATAAATTAAAAGGCAAACTGTAAAAAAAAAAAATAAAAATAACCTGCTTAATAAAAAAAGAAAACATAGTACCAATAAGATATAAAAATAATCAAAAAATAAATGTTTTTTAAATTAATAATCAACAAGTAGTAACTTAAAAAAATTAGAATATTTCCAAAAAAGTATGTAAAGAGTATTAAAATCCCCAACTAAAAAATAAAACATAATGGTTAAAAATCAAAAAAAAATAAAAATATTAATTGTGGTTTCGCACAGGAAAAAGGTTGAAAATTTCAAACAATAAAGTCACTTGTCACAATAAAAAAAATCAAAAACAAAAAAAATTTATTGGAAAGTTTTCGGGTTAAGCGAATACTTTGTCTTTCCATTTTGGCGTTAACAATAAACTGGGTCCGTCAATATCTTTCGTTAATTTTATTAAAAAAAAGAAATATAATAAAAACATCACAAGTCTTAAAACAAAAATCAAAAAAACAGGATAAATGTTTAAAAGTTAAAATAAAATCGGTTACAATTCCCCAAAAAAAAAAAAAAAATAAAATGCATTAAAAAAGCAAAAAAATAAAAAAAAAAAAAATACTTAGAAAAAGCCTTGCCCCTCATAATACAATAAAAAAACAAAACTTGTTTTTATAAGTATGAAAAATCAAATAAACAGTTTATACAATAAAAACAGAAAAAAAAAATAAAAAAAAAAAAAAATTCAAAAATAGAAAAATCAATAATTTAAAAAAGTATATTTTAAAAAAATAACACTATTATAAAGAGAAAAATATAATTAAAAATAATTTAACAAAATACACTGCTCGAAAAATTTCCAAAAAAAATAAAAAAAAACTCAATAAAAAGATTTTGTAAACAAAAAAAAAATAAACAATAAATTTAAAACAATAATAAAAACATAAAAAAAAAAAAAAAAACGATAAAAAACATCAAACACAATAAAAAAAATTATAAAAACCGTAAAAACAAAATTCCTACAAAAAGAACTCTACGTATCCAAACGTGGTAATTACAAAACAAAAATAATAAAAAATTAAAAACAAAAATTCGAATATCAATAAACCTCAAATCAAAATGGAAATCTAAAGAAAAAAAAGTTACATCAACTAAATAAAAAAAAATAAGGAAAAATAAAAAAAAAAAAGAAAAAAAAAAAAGGACATAGTACAAATAAAAAAAAAAAAATCAAAAAAAAATAAAGAAAACAAATGTACTAAAAATTACTGCCAAAAAAAAAAAAAAAAAAAAAAGAAAAAAAAAGAATTTAAAAAGTTATTCCATTTGTCAAAAAAAAAATAAAAAAAATATAAAAAAAATATTTAAGAAAAAAAAAAAAAAAAAAACAAAAAAAAAAACAAAAAAATAATTGTAACAAAAAAAAATAAAAAAAAATTTATCATAAAATAAAAAAACAAAAAAATAACAATAATAAAAATAAAAAACTCTTCTATAAATAGCTGGTTGTAAAAAAAAAAAATAAAAAAATTAAAGAAAAATGAAAAAAGAAAAATATGAAATAAAGTGAACCGAAAATAAAAAAAAAAAAAAAAAAAACAAAAAAAATTATAAATAAAAAAAAATAAAATAATAACAAAAAAAAAAAAAACCCTATTTAGAAAAATTCTAAAAATATACAAAAAAAAAAAAAAAAAAAAAAAAATAAAAATGTTAAAAATAAAAATAAACAAAAAATAAATTAAAGAAAAAAAAAATGGAAAAAAATAAAAAAACAATAAAAAACAATAAAAAAAAAAAAAATGAAAAAATCATAAAAAAAATAAAATAAATCAAAAAAAATTCTAGTATAAAAAAATTAAAAAAGTATAGAAAAAAAAATAGATATCAAAAAAAAAAAAAATGGCTTAAAATAACTAAAAAAAAAAAAATAAAAAAAAAACTAATAAATAAACAAAAAAAAAAAAAATTACAAAAAACAAAAATATGATTTATTACTTAGAAATAAAAAATTTTGTTAATCAATTTTAGATCAATAAATTAGTAAGGCCCGGCAATTAATAAAACAGGAAATTAAGAATGCGGCGGTTAGGGGAGGAGCCGCCCCGAAATAAGCAGAAAATAATCAATATAAATAAAAGTTTCTTAATGGGTCTAAAAAAAAATATTAAAAAACAAATAAAAATGATAATTATATTAACTTCAATGGGGCTTATAAACCTTCTAATAAATTAACACATTAATGATTAAAATTAACTTGAAAAAAATCTTAAAAATAACTACAATCAAAAAATTTTTTAAAAATTATCTTAAATAAAATAATATTTGGTCGGGGCCCTCACGGCCTTGGGTTTATTAAAAAATCAAAAAAAAAACAAAAAGTCGTAAAAAAAAAAAAAAGTATTACACCATTTAAAATAAAATACATTCAAATTAATTAAAAAAACGCCTATAACGTTATGAAAAAAAATGTACAAAATAAATAACATCCTTTTCTTTAGGTATGTTTATTTCTTTTAAAAAAAATAACTCGGATTAAAATTATAATAATAACAAAGTTAAACTATACAAAATACCCAAATATAAACAAGCAAATATAACAAAGATTCAAAAAAATTAAACTCTGAATGTTTTATAAATATCAAATGAAAATAAAACAAAATTCATATATCATATATAAAAAAAAATTAATATTTAAAAAAAAAAATAACAATAATAAAAAAAACTAAAACCAAGTTCCAAAATTATCAAGCTTCTCCTCACATAGTAAGAAGTCATAATCCAAAGCTTGCAGTAAGAGAAAAAGGTGCAATTATTATTATTTTTAAAAAAAAAATTTCGATAAAGAAACAAATAATAAACATATTAATAAATTAATAAAAAAAAATAAAAAAAACAATATAAATAAAATGTGAAAAGAAAAAAAAAAAAAATATCAAAACAAAATGTAAAAGTAAATACCGATAAAAAAAATAAAACATTATAATGCATATTAAGAAAAAAAACATAATAAACAAATAAAACTTTAAAAATTGAAAAAAAAAATTTAAAAAAATATGAATAAAAAAAATAATACTAAAAAAACACAAATAAAAAAGAAATAAGCAATGTTACATTAAAATCGAAAAAAAAAAAAATAAGAATAAAAAAACAAAAACAATAAAAAAAAAAAAAAATTCTTATAAAATATAAAAATTGTTCAATCTGAAAAATGCTTCTTTCCTTGTTCTTTTTCTTTTAAAAAAATTCTTAAAAAAAAAAAAATTTTAAAAATAATGGTATATAAAAATTTAATATTAAGCATAAAAATAAAAAAAATATAAAAATCTAATAGATAAAACAAGTAAAGATTAAAAAAAAAAAATAAAAAAAAAACAAAAAATAATAAAAAAAATAAAAACAAATTAAAAATGTATAAATTAAAAAAAATACAAAAAAAAAAAAAAGTAAAAAAATAAATTTAAATTCCATATTATAAAACAAAAAAAATAATTAAATCTAAAAAAAATATAAAAACAAAAAAGATCCAATAATTTATATTATAAAATAATTTTTTAATATTAAAAAAAAATAAATTAGAATAAAAAATCATTATGGAAAAACTAACAATGACCGTGACTCAATAATTAAAAAATTTATTCCTTGATTTTATCCCCCTTTAAAAATTGGATTTAAAATGTTAATAAATAAATAAATATAATCAAAATAAATAAAAAGCCGCTCATTTAAACATAAAAAAATATATTACATAAAATGAAAAAATGTTTTTGTATAAAAATAATATATTTAGTTTGCTAAAAAAATCGTATTTAAAGGAGCTAACTATTAAATAAAACATATATAAAAGAAATATAAAAATTAATTTATAATAAAAAAAAGTAAAAAAATATTGAAAAATTTGATATTAAAAATAACAATCAGGAAAAAAGCTAAAAAATTTAAGCGTTCTGATATTTCAAAAATATGAATTATTAAAATCAATATTTAAAAGTATATTTTTTTAAATTGTATGGGAAAATTTTGGGGGTAAATTGAAAATTTTTACCAATAAACACGTTTTGATCGATGAAATTTTAAATGTGGCTTTGAGATAAAAAGTAAAGGCGTTTATAAAAATTCAAAGGTTAAAAAATAGCCTAAATACATCAAAATTAGTGTATTTTTTTTTTAAAACTAGTTAAAAGATAATAGATTTGGTACGTGGTCCTTCGTGCTTTTCTTTGGGGGTGGATTATCCTGTTGCCAAATAAAAAATGTATTACTTATAGTGTTATGTTGAAAGGTTGTGGTATAAAATTAAAAAAAATAATTAATAATAAAATATTTTAAATGGCTAAAATAAAAAAAAAAAATAAATGTAAAGTTAAGGCTCCAAGGTGAAAACTGGCGTTTAAAACGCGTGTAAAAAAGCCAAGGGAAAAATGTTAACTTTTTAATATTTTTAAATAAAAAAAAAAAAAATATGTGTAATGTAGGCTTAAGAAATATCAATTGGAAATGCGTGAAACAGAAAAAATAAATTCTGTAAATTTTGTTAATAAATTAAAGAAAAATAAAAAAAAAAAAAAAAAAAAAATTAATGAAAAAAAAAAAGGGTCTGGGTAATCTTTATGATTTAAATGTACCAGGCAAAAATAATCTTTCAGAAAGGCAATTTGTGGAAGAGTTTTAAAATAACCATGTAAAAATATAAGTTAAAAATAATTTCATGTATAAAAGTCAAAAAAAAATGTGACATTAGCCTGGATGTGAAATTGACAGAAAAAATAATGTTCAAAAATAATTATAAAGGAAGGACAAGAATTAAAATTATCAATAAAATGAAATATTACGCATGAAATTATTGTGTTGTTAAAAATTAAAAAATAAAATATATATAAATGGATGCGGATGATTTAAGAAAAAAATAAAAGCCCTGCCCGAAATAAATATTAAAGAAATTAAAAACATTGCCTGCAAAACGAAGTTATTTAAAGATTACCATTGTTAGATGTTCCATTTAAATAAAATAAATAATATGGGTATAATTTAAAAAGAATTACGAAATAAAAATTATGAATTGCTCTGCAATATTTTTCAATATTAATTATCCCTTGAAACCTGACAATAATTAATAAAAATGGTTCGGAAATTAAAATAAATGAAGATGTTATATAAAAATGTGTGAAAAATAAAAAATAAAATCAACAAACAGGTCCGAAAGTAGGGATTGGAGTGAAATTTATTATATTTTAAATTCTTAAAAAAAAAATAAAAAAAAAATTTTAATAAATTTAAAATTCTTTACAAAATAGATAAAATTAAACAATACCTGTTACTAATGTCTGGTCGTGTTTGGGGGAAAGGGTTCTATAATTTAATGGCTAATCCCCCTGTGAAGGGGGAAAATTCAATGCCGGTTTTTGGATAATAAAAAAAATTAGAAAAAAAGAGTGGAAACTATTCTTTTAAATGGCGTAGGGCACCCAATATCAATCAGCCTACAAAAATATTCTAGCTTTCGTAATTTTCTCTAAAAAATATGCGAAAAAAAACCCTTAAATACCTAAAAATAACACTATCCAGAAAGATAATCACGTAATCAAAACGGTTCTAATTAAAATAAAGGGATCAACCCCTAAAACTTTAAGAAAATCTGGGACAATAAAATGGTCAGAAAAATTACTTCCAGAGATTCCGGTGTTATTCAAATTTGCCCATACTGTATAATAACCATAACTGTTCTTTGAAATTACTAATAAGACATTTATGTTTGAACTAACATACGTCTTCCTCCAAGCTTCTGCGAAATCTAAAAATCAAAACCCCTCAACTAAAATCCCTAAAAAGCGATTCGAAACGCCTAGGAACAGGTCTAAATGGTATCTCGGAACAAATCGTCATGCTTTGGCCAAAAAAAACTATTTTCTGTACATATCGTGGGGTGGAGTTGTGTCAAATTTCCAACTAAACTTAGTTTAAACTCTTGGAATTAAATATTTTATTCGAATTCAAAGGGTAAAAATTGCTGATTTCGCGAAAATCCCATAACCTAGTTACTAATATCCAAATAAAATAATGTGGCGGCCAAATGTAGTTTTCCCCAAATCCGCTGTAAAACCCAAAAAAATTTTTTATTTTCCAAGCTCGGTTTAATTCTAAAAGATTGTTATCTTTAAAAAGCACTAGGGTGGGACAGTTTTGTATTTTGGTTGAGTAAAAGGAAAGATGTCCTGTATCCTTCCATCTTGCCGAAGAAGTATAAAACCACAAGTCCTAGACTTTCTTTAAAGGGTCCTTTCCTGAAAAAAACTGGATCTTTTACTGGTAACAAAAAGTTGAGGGTTAATTCTGCATTCCCGTTGAGCAAAGATAGTGCTTTTTTATCAATTTTAACTTTAACTCAAAAAATATCAACAAGAACCCCCGTCCCTAAAAGGATTTAAATGCATTCGTAACAAGGACATAAATGAACTATGGAAAAATTAAAGAAACCCGAGTAGTTCTGTGATGCATACTTAAATGTGGCATTTCAATAAATCTTGAAAAAAATTATAAAATAAAATAATTGTTTAAGACATAAAATCTCGTTAAAAATACCAAATACTTCAAATAATAAGAAATTATTCTCCCATCCCCAAAGTTTAACCACTCGAGCGCATAAACAACTTGAAAAAATCCTTTTAATCTTGTCCAAACTCTCTTGAAGACATAAAATTTTAAGCAGTTTCAAAAAAGAAATTATCAAAATATTACTTTAATACCAATTTACCGAAATCCCTTCAATTTCATAATATTAAAATGCTCGGGAAAGTGTCAACCATGAAAAGAAAAAAAAAAACTTTGCTTTACAAAGATAAAATTTCACAACAAGGTTAGGTTTTTTATTTTTCATTAAAAAGTGTCAGAAAATGGTTGTCGTGATTCTGGAAGTGGACTTGGTACTAAAAAAAAATTTTTGGTAATTTTCACATAGGAAATGCATTGTAATATGCTCAAAACTAACCGTAGTCCCAAAATTAAAAATCCCTGGTGATCAAATAAAAAGGCTTAAAATAAATTTGACTCACCCACACTTTTATGAACCCAGTAAGGTACTTGTGTAAGCAAGTTTATAAGCCGGTAATTGATCACTTAAAATAACAAAACCCACTGTAAAAAAAGCAATTCATAACAGGCTTTATATTTTGTTTGTTTTTTAACAGGAAGTGCAAAAAAAAACCTTTGTTTGAAAAATTATTAAACATGATGGGTTGCATGAAAGTTCAGACTAGCTCTTAAATCTCAAGTTTAGTGGAAAGCCCCATGGGGGGGGAATGCTACAACGGGTTAAAATAAACCAAAAAAACAGAAAAGACCAGGATAAAAAAAATAAGAAAAAAAACTAAAAAAGTAAAAAAGTATGATTGGCCAACGGGTCTTTTCAATCATTAATCAAATAGAAATTCGTAGAAAAGAGGGAACCCTCTGTTTTAGTTAAAAGTAAAAAAATGTTAGAAAAAACTTGCGTATCCACTAAAGTAAAATATTTCCCAATACGATTCTTATATATGTTCCAAACATAACATAAAATTTAAAAAAAATAAGAATTTTCAAAGGAAAAGTGAAAGAACAAAAACCTTCCTCTATGTAAATTTTTAATCATTTAAAATATCCTGTGCTTTTAAAGCCTTGAAAAGATTTATTTTCATATCCGGACTCAAGTGTTAATTAAAAGATTAATATTAAATAAATAAAAATAATTATTTTAATAAAAATTTATTATATAAATTTAAATGAATAAAAAAATATTTTTTTATGTACTAAGAAAAAAAATTAATAAATACTTAAAAATTTAAAATAAAATAATATAAAAAAAAATAAAAAAATAAATTAATAAAAAATATTAAATAAAAAAGTTATAAAAATAAAAAAAATATTTTAAATTTTATTAAAATTCAAATAATAATAAATTAAGAAAAAATTTTAAATATTAAAATACGATATAAATTTGTTGTAATAACAGATAAGAATATAGTAAATTTATCTTAAAAATAAACCTAATTAAAGTCCTCTATCAAAATTATAAAATAAAAAAAAATTAATCAAATCTGTTTTACTTTTCTAGTAACAAGATTATTTAATAAGTATTATAAAAATACATCTACAAAAGTAAAATTTTTATAAAAATAAAATAATATTGTTTCAAAAAAATTAAGAAAAAATAAAATAGAAATAATAAAAATATAATTTTTTAAAAATGTAATAATCGTAAATGGTATAATTAATAAAAATCTAATAAAAATTTTAAATAAAATACAATACTATTATAAAACATAAAATATACAATTAGAAAAATAAACAAATAATTGTTTTTGAATTTGGTCAAATTGTTTAAAATAATATAAAAAAAAAAAATTTATAATAAAAATTCTAATAACCATATATATATGTAATATTAATATATTTTAATGATATTTATTTAAATATTTGATATTAATAAATTTTTAAAAATATCAATATATTAATAATAATAATTAAAAAAAATAAAAAAAAAATTAATATATTATTAAAATTAATAAATAATAATTTAAAAAAAATGAAAAATTTATATTTTAAAGTTCAAAATAAATTATAATCCATAAAAAAATTATATTTAACTAATGTTTATATTATATTTTATTTTAGTTATACATACACCTGCCAATTAATAAATATTAAAATTACTTTAAAAACCTCAAAATTAACTCCTAACTTACATCAAATTATACCATTGATAATCAATTTTAACGAACTACAAACTTTAACTTACGCTCAACTCTTAGATTTATCTTCAACTCAATAAACCCAAAACCATCAAAAAATTAAAAAATAAGACCTATAAACCAAATATAAATGACCCCAAAAAATAACTCAATTATAATCTTAACCACTAACTACAAACCCAAATAATTACCCCAAATCAAACATCAAAATTTAAAAGTTTATTAATATAATATGAAAAAAAAACCCCTACTTAAAAATAAAACAAAAAAAACAAAATAAAATTTTAAAACTAACATAAGCAAATAGAACCACATTTATAAAAAAACCCATTACTAAACTAAAATCAAAAAGTAACCCCTTCTACATCAAATAAGCTCTACCCCCAAACCCACTTAACATCCAAAAATAAAACCATAAACTAAACATCCCTCCACACAATTTAATTAAGCTCCCTCAATACCCATAACAAGCCCCCCAATCCCCCCAACACCTTAATTGCCATTTTACCAAACTTTAACAACAAATAAATAATCCTTCAACCACACAAATAAACCAACCCCCACCTATTACCCAACACAAATAAAACAACCACCCCAACCATTAACCCAACACCCCTCAACAACAACAACAACAAAACCACTAAAAACAAATTACTAAACCAATACCCCTACAGTAAGTTTTTTACTACACTTGTACGGAACCACTTATACCATACTTACAAACTCTAAATCATCCAAAATTCAATACCCACATTACATAATAAATTCTAACTAAAAACAAAAATTTTTTTTTCAATGTTTATGTTCGTAAACAATTATACAACTTCATCAAATAACTTCAAAATAATAAAAAATTTAAAAAATACTATTAATCTATAATAATACAAAACTAAAAACCGATTAAGATTTTCAATAACATACTCATACAAATATATATACTCCAGAACTAAATAAGAACCTAACATTCACCAAAAACCTAACCACTAAACAAACACAAAAATCAATCCCAAATACACTATACCCCCTCACTACTCCTTACTACCAACAACACCCCCCCCCCCTCTCATATAAATACATTTCCTGGCTTCATAAAAAACCTAATCTATACTAACACCCCACCAATAAAAATCACTAAACCCAGTATAAACAAGATAACTTACCCCCACTCCCAACCCCAATGCAAATTCAATTATTGCCCCCCCCCCCCTACAACAACTCCCCACTTTAGAATCCAGACTTTCCTATAATAAACACATATTCTAAATATCCCCTATTAAAAACCCCACAAAATCCACCCAACCCCCCCGATAACGCCCTAATTTCCCTCAACCCACAACCATTAGATATAGAAACAACAATCTGACATAACACAATCATCAACCCCGTATTCTCAATAACATGGAGTCCAAAAAGGGAATCAAACTTAATTTAAGCCACCATACATAGAGCTAGGGGTATCTAATTACCATTTCCATCTAAAAACAAAAACCCGATTGGTTTAACACCATATCCCTAAATCCACCCCCATAATCCCAAAAATAATTAAACCACCCCATATCCTAAAAATGATCTTTCCCATATAATAATCCCATATATTTACATTTTATAAGTTATAATCTATTTTTGTTTTTTAATTTAATTTATTTTAATTTTTTAAAATATAAGAGGATTTTTGTTTTTTTTTAAATAAAAAATAAGTTGGCTTTCTTTTTTTTATAAATAGTACTCCCCAAAGAGCTAACCGACAACTCTCACTAATACAGTTAAATTATCTTAGGTATTCCTAAACCCCACCCCGCACACTATTATGTTAAACCTTAAGGAACCCAACAATCACCATCCCCCCCCAACTCTTCAAAACGCCAAAAACCCCCATAATCGAAATGTAAGAATAAGTTGTATAATGTGAAGGTCACCCCACTCGAAACTACGAAATAAACCCCCCCACCCCAGCCGAAAACGCCGCAACCCTAAACCAAAAGATCTTTGTAACAACATAAACATCCCCCCCCCCCAAATAACTCCCAACCAACCAATAACCCAATATCCTTAACGTACAGTAAAATATTTTAACAAACCATAGCCGCCTAATAAACAAAAATAAACTGATTAGAGATATTATGGATAAATTTAAATGGAATTATAATTATTTTTATTAATATGTTGTGTAATTAGAATTTTTTTTTAATATTTTATATTAACATGTTATGTACAAATAACCTTTTTCAAATTATTTTAATTTAGTTTTTTTTTAATATATTTTATTTTTTTTAACATGTGCGGTGGCTA